>JAJIBD010028838.1:0-22832 GCA_021461705.1 Cryptotis parvus
GACATGGAGAAGATTATGTTGAGCGAAATTAGCCCAGAAGGAGAGAACAGTTACAGAATGACTGCATTTATCTGCATAACATAAATATATAGGTACATATTATGATACCAATATCCAAGGTCAAGTGAAACATACATCAGGAGGTCCTGTCAAAGGTGGAAATTATCACAAACGTGTGGGAGTCAGAGGCTAGGTAAGACAGAAAATGGAACAGTGTGCTAACAATTGTGAGGGTACTAATGCCAACCTAGAACTGAGCATTAAATAGAGGCCAAAGGATACACATGACAACCCTTTGATGTATGTTCTGTAATCCATAGTCTGGAGAGGAAGGAAAAGAGAAAGATAGAGAAATGGAAAGAAATAAAAGAACCTGCCATGGAGGAGGGCTGGGGGAGGGGGAGGAACCGGGGACGTTGGTGGTGGGAGATGGGCACTGGTGGCCGGGATGGGTGCTGCTACACTGTATGACCAAAAACCCAAATATGAACTTTTTAATTGTATATCTTTTGTAATTGTAAAAATAAAAAAATTAAAAATATATAATAGAATTTGGGCCAGATAAATGGCATGTTGCTCCCATTGCATGCAGCAAGCCTGGTTTTCAGACCCCAGCACAATTTATGCTCCCTTGAGCATTGGGCATTGCCAGGGGTGAGCCCTGAGCACAGAGACAGAAGAAAGTCATGAGACAAGATGGGTGTGGCCCCCAAAGAAAGTACTATGAATACCAAATCTGGTTAACTACTAATGTGAAGATGACACTTCAGTAAACTGTATTTCCTAGAGGAAAGAATTATACAATTCCTATCCTATTTCTAGTCTGAAAAAGAAACCTATACAGAATTTTTTTTTCTGCTCCTAACAATTATAAATCTATAAGAATTCAGAGACCTTATATATGAAGAAAAAATAGAAAATTACTTTCAAATTTGATAAAATGCTCCCACAGATCCAAAAGAAAATGTTAGCATTAATGATAGTCTGTGGATCTTAAAATAAACGTGGAATTATATTTCAAAGAAACCAGAGAATAGGCAAGAGATGATGGGATGAATTGAAAATCATATTAATATATTGATACTTGCCGCTGCTTCCCACAAAGTGGTGGAGTTTCTCTTGTTGCCGTCAAAGCTGAAGTAGGCATTTGATTTGCTATAGATAGCAATGGGTGCAAGTCTATACAAGTTCCAAAACCCATTAGACTCTGATTCCACTGTCTTGGTACACTACTGAGAATTGAAAAGGAATTATAGCTAGACTAACAAAGAGTTATCATGAGACAGAATTCCAGACAACACTCACAGCCAACTCCATAGACATTTGAATAATCCTAGCTTTTCCATTTAATTTTATATTATTTTGTGTATTGTGTTTGTGGTGAAGTCGATATGCACTACTGGGACTGACTCCAGGGCCTTCCACGTGCAGTTCATGTAATCTGAATTTGAGACCCATTCCTGACCCAGCCTTTCTACGTTCTGCTCAACTCAGACACCATTGAGATATCCTTTATATCCATATAAATGAGTCAAGCAAGAACAGTAGAACATCTGCTCAAATAAGCCCAGTTCCAAATGCAATTGTGAGCAAATAAATCATTGTTATTTTAAGCCGTTACACTTTTTAGAATACTATATTAGGCAGTCATAGATAATTGAACAAATATACTATATTGTAGTAATCTCAATGAACAGTTCAACAACGCTGATTTAACCGTCAAAGGTCTTTGATCATCAAGCTTCAACATAATTGAAGTTCCATCAATTATGATTAGCTTCAATCTTAATTAATATTTTAGGGAATTTGATAAGCTTTTTAATAAAGCCTATATTCATTTGTTTTTGGGTCACACTTAGGGCTTTCCCTGGATCAAGTGACCATAAGAACCAGAGTTAGTCTCAGATGAGACCAGAGCCTTAACCTTTCTAACTCTGTGACTCTTAAATAATCTTTAAGATGCTTAAAGATCTTTTCCTTCTACAGTAGAAGCCAATTTATAAACTAAAGTCCCCATTGAAAAAAGTTTGAAAAAAAGGCATCACACTGCATTCTGCCCTTTAACTGAGATGGATGCAAAGCCAGTCATATTTTAAAAGATACTCGTGCTGCCAAATCAAAATTTAAAACACCTCCTCATTAGTAGGTTGAAGAGAGGTCTCTCATTTCTTCAACCATCCTCAATATAATTCCTGTAATAGTAGGAAATAAAATTTTAATTTTTAACTCAATCTGGCTATAATAGAATACTTTACAGATACCTTGAGCTAATACAATATCCAAAATGGCTCTATTCTGTGTTTCTCTCTTAGTTTAGCTACTTTAATAACTATCAGTCTTAAAGGTGATAATTACATGGAATCAATGAGACTTGAAAAATCCTCTCTTATGTTTTCCAAATATTTGTTTTGTTTAGGACCATACACACCAGTGCTTATTCCTTGCTCTGTGTTCAGGGATAACTCCTGGCTATCAAAAGCTTCCATCAAAAGACAAGAGCCCACTACTCCAGCTTCATCAGAATCTCTTTCAAACGATGTCCTGGGCAGGGGCAGGGACCATTTGTAATCAAACATGGATTAACTGCATGCGAAGCAAGCACTTTTCCTGCTGTAGTATGATTCCAGTGACATGTTTTCCAGATTTTAAAAGCTGGCAACAAAGAGAGCTGATGTGCGCTGGTCTTTAGTTGTGCCACTGATGAGTGGCCCATGGAACTCATCCTAGAGGAGAATGCCTGGCACTCACAGCTAAAGTCTGCAGATGGCTTGCCTCTTGGTTGACTTTGCTTTGCTGGATCATGTCCTAGAAGTTCCCTTTGGTGATTCAACCTTACCTTCATTCTCACTGGCACTACAGACCCTCAAAAAGCAGCAACAATCCTTGCTAGTTTGACCCAGACTTTGGCAATTCACTTGCCTTTTGGGCGTGCACAGTTTCCTAGTGATATTTTTCACTCACTGAGCTTTCCTCACCTTCAGAATGAACCTTACCGTGTCTCTGAGACCTTCAGGCTACTTGCCAAGATTTGGGAATCCTAAGTCCATTTCTCCCACTCTAACTCATGGTGTGATTTCATCAGCTTAGTTCAAAGGGTTCTAAGATTCAGTTTCTCAAAGTTGCCATCAAAAGGCAAGTTTTTACTACTCTAGCTTCACCAGACTCTTTTCTCAAGCTATCTCCCCAAATTCAGATTTTGGCCAGGAGGGAGAAGATCCAGACATAAATGACCGTGTCTCCTTTGACTCTCAGAGAGGCAAGAGCCTGGTTTTTCTGTTTTTCTCTATTATAAGGCAAGGAGTGCTTCTCTACAGAGCAAAGTGGTCTAAAAGCTTCTTCCTTTCCTTTTGTCCTAAGGGCATGCTGTTCTAGACAAAGCTCAAATAGAACAGTTGACTACAAAATAGGACAATATTTTCAAATCCGAGTCTTACAGTTAAGTTTCACAACTTGGGAGAAACTGGTTGCAAAGATTTGGGGGTTTCTGACAGAAAGTATACAGGTCAAATCTCCATTTTAACCATGTGACTTTGGGAAAACTCTTAATTTCTCTATCACTCACTTTCCTTCTCTGATAAATGAATATAAGAATAGTATCAGCCTCTTAAGTGGTATTATAAAAATTGAATGAGTTCATTAAATGAATTGTTTAGAATGAGTCAAGTATTTTATAAACTCGCCTTAAACACTGTATAATGAGTGGGCAAGAATACTAAAATCATCTAAAACATGGGGGCATTTTGCTCATTTATAGTGATATTTCAGACATCATCCCTGCCACTTACATATACAATTTCTTCCTGGAGTTGAAGGAGGCTGATTTATTTATTTATTTATATTGTAGTTGTTGTTTTATTTCACCAGGTTTTGGCCTTCTCAGTTCACTGGGGTTTGAAATGAACTTGCAGTAAGCTTTATTATTTGTTCTGACTCAGTGTGGGATAATTGTTATTTAAATAGGACTGCCCATGTGTGCTGGAGATGCTAGGTGAGGAACCAAGGAAGCCAGAGAGAACAAATAATCTGTCCTGGAATCGTTTACTGTTCCTATTATGGGAGACCTAGGGTGAAAAAAGACTAGAACTGAGTCTGTTCAAGAGAGGTAAGTGCCCATTGACAATTATACTGACTAGTCTTTGCAGCAGCACCATGCAAAAGAGAATTCACCAATTATTTAGCCTGTATTGGGTCTTCACCTCCCTCTTGCTTTGTATGTCAAAGTCAGTAATAGGTGTTAGTAATAAGTGCTGTATGCCACTAACCAAAGAAAAAAAATAATAATGATAATATAAATCTCCAGGTATATAACTTATGTAAAGAACCAAAGACTGAAGTAGAAAAAGAGAAATAAGCTTGCAGATTTATAAAAGGTGTGGACTGCATATAACCCCTCTGCAGAATAGCGTTCGGGTAAACACACAGGGTCCCAGTGCTCTTTCAGATCTGCTTGGCCCATTTAAAGAAATCTGAATAGTGTGAATTAAAGGAATTTTATGGCAGGATCCATTCCCATCTTGCAATGTCCTGTTCTACAGAACCACTCTAGGAAATGCTCTCCAGAATTTTTATGAAAGCTACTTTAATTCTTTTCTCCAATTTAGCTAAGCTTAGCTAGTGCCTTTAAAAATACTTTCAAAATAAAAACCCTATCTTTAGACTAGATCGGTATTTTTCAGAACTATGTATATTTATTAAATATACATAGTTAAATATATACTTTGTGTTATATATTTAACATAGTTATATATTTAACATAGTCATATGTTTAACTATATATATTTATTAAATATTTAATTTAACTATGTATATTTATTAAATATTTAATTTAACTATGTATATTTATTAAATATTGTATTAATAAATATTTAATAAATAAGTCCTAATCAAAAGAAAGAGAGAAAACAACAAAAGTCATATGCCAATAAATCAATCCAAGAAACAGTCACACGATTATCTCTATTCTATATATGATGAAATTGAAGTCCTTCAGAAAGCCTATTTGTTCTTTCTCATTAAAATTCAACATTATTTCATCCTGGAAAAGAAATGAAGGAAAATAAGAAAAACATTCAGGGACGTAATAGCATTTGTTTTTTATTATATATACAAGCTTCCTTTTTTCTGGTTTTATTTTTGCCATAATTTTTTCTAGATGACACATGCCTTTCCTGAAGAGTTATAATCATGTATATTGATCATAAGTTGTTTGTTACAATTCTAATTATTTGTCTTGGTAGTTTAGGTGTTTTTTATTTATTATAATAACAAACCCTTTCAAGAAATAACAGGAATAGATTACTAAACATCTACTATGTGGAGTTATCTATCTAAGAGTTTTTAGAACTATTTTTCTTTATATTATCACATAGGCCCACTGAAATAAGTAAGCTCTTATTGCCATTTTATTAAAAATCCAGATTAAAGCCAGAAAGAAACCACAGTAAGGCAATTTGCCTTGCCCTTAGTACAACTGGTATGGCCCCGAAAAAAAAAAAGTAAATCTAATAGGTAACTGCTACCGCATATTTGAAAAGCAAACTTATACCTCAATAAAACAAATTTTTAAAACAGCCTAATTTTAAAATGGGCAAAAACCTTTTTTTATTATGGCATCTTTTAAAGGTGGTTTTCTTTTTTTTTCTTTTTCTTTTGTTTTTTTTGTTTTTTTTCTAGGTAGTTTTTCTTTATACAGGACCATAAAAGTACTTTTATTCCATACAGGACATTGTTCAACTGACATACACAAAAAAGGGAAAATATCTACTAATTTATGTTAGTAGAAATTAAGGTAGAAAACTCTTCAATTCTCTCTTTTATCAATCAAAGGAAATAGGCTTTGAAAACAAATAGTGTGGAGCCACATAAGATAGAAAATGTTTGTATTTCTTCGATTTTTTTATGAGGCAATAACCATATGTGAAGCTAGGAGGAACAACTTTATGAAATAAAGCAAGGGAACAACCAGCCAGAATTACTTAAGGGTAGACTCATTCAGAGGCTTGGGAGATGAATGATGTGACGACCAGGCGAATCAAAGAGGCCATAGTTTCGCAAGCATAAATGCTTAGGAATATAGAAGAGCTTTCTGTCTTCATAACAATGCAATTGAACAAGGCATTGGTTTTGGCAAATGCTAGGACAGTCTCTTCCTATTGGGCATATGCCCAAGAGAATGGAACTTCCATCTAAGCAAAATAAAAAAGATAGTAAATCAATTGGAGTTTATGTACCAGAATGATTTTCAATCCCTACTTTCTGTCAAACTGATAGGTTTAGAATATTGGGTTGTGTTTTTTTTTTTTCACGTGATGGTCATATTATTTTCTTCCTGGAATGTTTGGTTAAGAATTTCAATTCAGGTCATTTTTGAACTCTCACCCGGCCTGCCTGCATCCCTAGGTAGAGTCTCTGGGGTGCTTGCTGGCGAGGCGGGGGCGCCTGGGGCTGTGGTAGAGCCCCAGGTCTCGGCAGAAGGTGGAACTACAACCCCCCAGAAGTCCGAGCAGAACCGGGAAGTAAACCGTCATTTTGAACTCTCACCCGGCCTGCCTGCATCCTAGGTAGAGTCTCTCTGGGGTGTGCTGGCTGGCGTGGGCGGGCGCCTGGGGCTGTGGTAGAGCCCCAGGTCTCGGCAGAAGAGTGGAACTACAACCCCCAGAAGTCCGAGCAGAACCGGGAAGTAAACCGTCATTTTGAACTCTCACCCCAGCCTGCCTGCATCCTAGGTAGAGTCTCTGGGGTGCGCGCGGCTGGCCGGGCGGGCGCCTGGGGCTGTGGTAGAGCCCCAGGTCTCGGCAGAAGGTGGAACTACAACCCCCAGAAGTCCCGGAGCGGAACCGGAGTAAACCGTCATTTTGAACTCTCACCCGGCCTGCCTGCATCCTAGGTAGAGTCTCTGGGGTGCGCGGCTGGCCGGGCAGGCGCCTGGGGCTGTGGTAGAGCCCCAGGTCTCGGCAGAAGGTGGAACTACAACCCCCAGAAGTCCGAGCGGAACCGGAAGTAAACCGTCATTTTGAACTCTCACCCCGCCTGCCTGCATCCTAGGTAGAGTCTCTGGGGTGCGCGGCTGGCCGGGCGGGCGCCTGGGGCTGTGGTAGAGCCCCAGGTCTCGGCAGAAGGTGGAACTACAACCCCCAGAAGTCCGAGCGGAACCGGAAGTAAACCGTCATTTTGAACTCTCACCCGGCCTGCCTGCATCCTAGGTAGAGTCTCTGGGGTGCGCAGCTGGCCGGGCGGGCGCCTGGGGCTGTGGTAGAGCCCCAGGTCTCGGCAGAAGGTGGAACTACAACCCCCAGAAGTCCGAGCGGAACCGGAAGTAAACCGTCATTTTGAACTCTCACCCGGCCTGCCTGCATCCTAGGTAGAGTCTCTGGGGTGCTGGCTGGCAGGCGGGCGCGCGTGGCCGCTTATTATTACTAAAACTAGGAAATTCAACACCAAGGGTAGGTAATACCCTCAAGAAAAAAGAAACAGTACACTAGAGGAATTTATCCCTGAACACCGCAACACCATGGGAAAACAACGCAGATCCCCAGCTCGAAGAACAGATGAAGGAATTGACCGTGAAGAATCAAAAAAGAATACAGATATGCATGATCACTCTGACAATGAAATTAGAGAGGAAATTGGTAGGATGTTTAAGGAGCTCAACGAAAAAATTGAGCAGATGTCCAATAAAATACAGGAGAACATAAACGGAGCAGTTGAAAGGGCAGTCAATAAACTACGGGAGGAAATGAGAGCAGAAATGAGAACCATGCAAAGAGAAATATTGTCACTTAAAAACTCAGTAGATGAAATGAAAAACACAATCGGGGCTCTCAACAGTAGGATGACAGCAGCGGAAGAGAGAATCAGTGAGACTGAAGATGAGCTGCAGAAAGCACTCAGAGAACTACATAAGATGGAAAAAGATCGGAAAATGGATCAGCAACGGAACAGAGAACAATGGGATGAAGCCAGGCGGAACAACATAAGAATCATCGGAGTCCCAGAGGGACAGGAAAGTAACCCCAAGGAAATTAAAACAGTTAAAAACATCCTGGCTGAAAAGTTCCCCGAGTTAAAGGATGAAGGCATCCAGATCCAAGAAGCCCGGCGCGTACCAGCAAGAAGAGACCCCAATAGAAAGACCCCAAGACACATCCTAGTCAAAGTAATGGATACCATAGACAGAGACAGAATTCTTCAGGCAGCAAGATCAAAGAAGGAAATTGTGTACAAAGGAGCATCCATTCGACTTTCAGCAGACTTCTCAGAAGACACCCTCCAAGCCCGAAGGCAGTGGTGGGATATAGTAAAAAAAACTTAATGAAATGAACGCCTCAGCAAGAATTCTTTATCCAGCTAAACTCTCACTCAGATTTGAAGGACAGATATACAACTTCTTGGATAAACAACAGCTTAGGAACTTTGTAAAATCAAAACCAACCTTAAAAGAAGGACTGAATGATCTACTATAAGACGAGACATAACCCAAAAGAACAACCAACCTACACAGAAAGATGGCACAAAATCCCATGACAATAATATCTCTCAATGTCAACGGTCTAAATGCACCAGTTAAGAGACACAGAGTGGCAAAATGGATCACAAAATTGAATCCGACATTCTGCTGCCTTCAAGAAACACACCTTATTGTTTTCCAGAAGGGCTGTACCAGCCGGCATTCCCACCAACAATGGATGAGTGTCCCCTTTTCCCCACACCCACGCCAGCACTTGTTGTTCTTGTTCTTTTGAATATGTGCCAGTCTCTGTGGTGTAAAGTGGTATCTCATTGTTGTTTTGATTTGCATCTCTCTGATGATTAGTGATGATGAGCATTTTTTCATATGTTTTTTTGCCATTCGAATTTCTTCCTTGCTGAAGTTTCTGTTCATTTCTTCTCCCCCATTTTTTGATGGGGTTGTTTGTTTTCTTCTTGTAAAGCTCTACCAGTGCCTGAATATATCCTGGATATTAACCCCTTGTCAGATGGGTATTGGGTGAATATTCTTTCCCATTCTGTGGACTGCTTTTGTATCTTGGTCACTGTTTCTTTTGAGGTGCAGAAGCTTTTTAGTTTCATGTAGTCCCATATGTTTATCCTTTCTTCTAGTTGCTTTGTTAGTGATGTTTCATCTTTGAAGATGCCTTTAGCTTCAATGTCATGGAGGGTTTTTCCTATATGTTCTTCAATGTACTTTATGGATTCAAGTCTGATATTGAGATCTTTAATCCATTTTGATCTGATTTTTGTGCATGGTGTTAGACACAGGTCCAAATTCATTCTTTTACATGTCGCTGCCCAGTTTTCCCAACACCACTTATTGAAGAGGCTTTCCTTACTCCATTTTAGACTCGTTGCACCTTTATCAAAGATTAAATGATCATGTGTTTGAGGTTGGGTGTCAGGATACTCAATTCTATTCCATAGGTCCACAGGTCTGTTTTTATTCCAATACCATGCTGTTTTAATTACTACTGCCTTGTAGTACAGTTTGAAGTTGGGTAAGGTGATGCCTCCCATCTTCTTTTTCCCGAGGATTGCTTTAGCTATCCTTGGGGGTTTATCGTTCCATACAAATTTCAGGATTGTTTGGTCAATTTCTTTGAAGAATGTCATGGGTATCCTTATAGGGATTGCATTGAATCTGTACAGAGCTCTAGGGAGTATTACCATTTTGACAATGTTGATTCTCCCCATCCATGAGCAGGGAATATGTTTCCATTTCCTTGTGTCCTCTTTTATCTCTTGGAGCAGTGTCTTGTAGTTTTCTTTATACAGGTCCTTTACACACTTGGGTAAGTTGATTCCTAGGTATTTGATTTTCTGTGGCACAATTGTGAATGGAATTGTTTCCTTAATATCCCTTTCTTCTCTTTTGTTATTTGTATATAGGAAATCCACCGACTTTTTGGGTGTTGATTTTGTATCCTGCCACTCTACTATATGTGTCTATTGTTTCTAGGAGTTTTTTGGTAGAGAGTTTAGGGTTCTCTAGGTATAATATCATGTCATCTGCAAATAATGATAGCTTGACTTCTTCCTTGCCTATCTGGATGCCCTTGATGTCCTTTTCTTCTCTGATTGCTATGGCAAGTACTTCCAGTACTATATTAAATAAAAGAGGTGAGAGTGGGCAAAAAAAAAAAAAAAGACTTCCAAAAATATTCTGAGCAGTCAACTTGTGTCTGTCCTACTAAAGTACCAAGTTCAAGTTGGAAACACATTTTGTTGTGTTATTTTGGTTTAGTTGTTTGTTTAAAATTTGGTTTATGTTATATCTAATAATAATCCATAATAAAAGTCAATTTTAATTAAAAAAGAAAGAAAGAAAGAAAAGAAAGAAAAGAGAAAGAAAGAAAGAAAGAAAGAGAGAAAGAGAGAAAGAGAGAAAGAGAGAAAGAGAGAAAGAAAGAGAAAGAAAGAAAGAAAGAGAGAAAGAAAGAAAGAAAGAAAGAAAGAAAGAAAGAAAGAAAGAAAGAAAGAAAGAAAGAAAGAAAGAAAGAAAGAAAGAAAAGAAAGAAAGAAAGAAAGAAAGAAAGAAAGAGAAAGAAAAGAAAGAAAGAAAGAAAGAGAAAGAAAGAAAGAAGAAGGAAGGAAGGAAGGAAAGGAAGGAAGGAAGGAAGGAAGGAAGGAAAGGAAGGAAAGGAAGAAAGAAAGAAAGGAAGGAAGGAAGGAAGGAGAAAGGAAGGAAGGAGAAGGAAGGAAAGAAAGAGAAGGAAGGAAGGAAGGAAGGAAGGAAGGAAAGAAAGGAAGGAAGGAAAGGAAGAAAGAAAGAAGGAAGGAAAGGAAGGAAGGAAGAAAGGAAAAGAAAGAAAGAAAGAAAGAAAGAAAGAAAGAAAGAAAGAAAAGAAAGAAAGAAAGAAAGAAAAGAAAGAAAGAAAGAACCTGCCATAGAGGCAGGCTAGGGTAGGGGGTGGAAATCAGGGACATTGGTGGTGGGAAATGGGCACTGGTGGAGGAATGGGTGCTGGAACACTGTATGACCGAAATACAAATATGAACATCTTATGAACATCTTTGTAATTGTATATCTCACGGTGGTATAATAAAATATTTAAAAAAATATAAAAAAAAAATAAAACTAACCATTGAATATACAAGAGACCTAAGTGATAAACTCTAAATATCTGCAGGGCTAGCCACAATGTGTAAAATAAGAGGGAGAGAGATGCAGAGACAGAGAGAGAGACAGAGCGAGAAAGAGAGGAAACGGGGGTAACTGCTATTGAGGCAGCCTGGGGGTGGGTGGGAGGGGGGGGGTACATTGTTGGTGGAAATGGGGTACTGGTGGAGGGATGGGTGCTGGAATACTGTATTACCAAGAACCAATTATGAATATCTTTGTAATTGTATGTATCACGGTGGTATAATAAAAAAATTTTTAAAAAAGCAAAAAAAAAAGATTATCTAAGCTGTGTATTGGAGGTGATGAAAAAAAAAAAATTTCAATTCAATACAAAATAGTAAGAGCCTACTTATGTGCCAGACATTCACATTGCAAGTGAGAATATAAGGATGAATAAGGCTTGCTTCACACCTTTGATATATATTTCCCACAGTGAATTTTCATTCCCCTTAAATCCCACCTCCATTTTTACCTCTTTCTGAAAACATTTTAATAATTTCATCATATAGCCTATGAATTCTTATTTGAAATCCTACTTGAACTAGTGCATAGAATTTAATTTTTGGAATATTTTTAGATATATCTGATTACTTGGTGTTTTTAATATAAATAGTTGTTATCTCATATTTTCTATAATACCTGAAGAAACAACAGAGATAGTGATGAGAAATACAGATATTACATATGACAGCTTTTATATTCTAGTACAGGAAAACAAACAATTTAGAAAAAATAAGTATGAAAATGTAAACTATTGGTAAGAATTACAAAACAAAGTTCTGGAGCTATATGATGGAAAGAAGAATAATTTAAATAGAGATGATCTAGTATTCACACAGTTCTTCCTTCCTAAGTCAAACAACAGCTCTCTTAATCACTGTATCATTGTCTTCCCGTTCATCATTGATTTACTCGAGCAGGCACCAGTAACATCTCCATATGTCCTTTTTCATGCTAGTAGAGCCCAAGGGCATCTGCTTGCTCCAGGAACATAAAGAGCCTCAAACCATTCCATCAGGTCATGGAAATGAGTTCTATAACTGTTACTGGTATTTGACATATCAAATACAACACGGGAGACTTGCCAGGCTCTGCTGTGTGGGTGGAATACTCTTGTAGTCACCTCTAAATCCAGCAATTATTGATGAACCTCGTGGCCAAGCCGGACTCTAATAGGCTCTTCTATTGGGTGGAGTTCTGATGAGAGGGAAGTCCTGATGTGGAAAATGGTGGCTCTCATGGAGTGGGGTCATCTGGCTTGTTGCGAGGCTCTGCTGGGGTGGTGGGCCAGGGCTAGAATCCTCCATCCCTCCTGGGTGCCTACTAAATTTAGATCCGTAAAATTAGATCTGAGCTGAAAGAACTTTATATAATTATTGGATTAACCCATTCTTCTAATTCATGATATCTCATCTCAAGATTATGAATCACATTTGCAGAAAACCTTTTGCAAATAAGGTCACACTCACACATTTCCATAGGTACTATATTTTGTTGGGCACCACCATTGCATGCAAGTCTTAAACCAAGTTTCTGAAGTAGGTATTATTATAAATTATTATCACATCCTATAGCTCCAGACATTCCAGGACAGTGGGAAGAGTAAGTGTGGATTTTTTAGATTGGTATTCATTGAGTTGCTGACTTCATTAACAGGGTGTTCAACCATTATTCTATAAGGTATCAAGTTATTTCTCCCAGAAATAACTTTTGTAATGGGGGCTGGAGTGATAGCACAACACGTGGGGCATTTGTCTTGCACATGGCTGACCAGGGTTCAATTCCCGGCATTCCATATAGGCCCCTAAGCACAACCAGGAGTAATTCCTGAGTGCAGAGCCAGAGTAATGCCTGAGAATTTCTGGATGTGACCCCAAAAGCAACAACAACAAAGAGAAACATTAGTAATGATATGCTGGTGATGAGAAAGGGCCTTAAAGAAGGAAGATCTACAATGACAAGAATACTAGGTGTTAGGTGTTATCTTGTCAATCAGAGAGGGCCTTAGAATTCAAACATGGCTCTCAAATCTTAGGTACTCTGCCTCCCAGTTGAGAGTTCTTGACTCTCCTTGGATGTCTGCCATGGACTAACAGAGCTCAGTTCAAGTGACCCAGTGAAATCTCTGGGGATGGTCATCACACAAAGGCACCTTCTCTTTTGTTTGCTGGCACAGACTTGGAGTCCTAAAGGATGGGATGAAAAATTTGACTGCATGAGGCTGTCATGCTCTGGGGCAGCTGCAACCTACCTGGTTAACTTGAGTACCACTCTCTATGGGGATACTTTACTGGATATGAAGATCATAAAAAAAATTGGTAGTAATAAAATGTTTATGAATGCATAAAAATAAAAATTAATTCAATAAAAAATTAAATTAAACACTTATGAATCTGAGGTCTCCCTGGCAGTGCTCTCCCATGTATCCTTCCCTAAGCAAAAAGGTGGTCAGCAAGTTTCAGAAGCCCTGACGAACCTACAGGGAGGGACATTGTGTGCACACCCCAGGCAGCAACCCCAGTCAAGTCCTCTTGGTTCATACACACAAGCTGGCTGGCAGATGCCTTCTGGAAGGAACAGTACAATTACTTCAGCCTTACTTATATTTATAGACTGGCCAATATATTATACCACAGAAACATGCACCAATGTTATAGCATTTCAAAATCCTAGACCCATTGGGATTTTTAAGCATAATAAAATGGTTGCGGTTTTATGTTTCTAATTTGATGTTGGTTGCTACTTAACAGTACTAACAAGCTGTAGCCACATTTTTCCTCTACTAGCTCTGGTAATACCCTGCAATACTGAATACACAACTGGTATAGTGAATGAAAAAAAAGATGAAAACTAGCATTTATTTGCAGCTGTCAGTGTGGAGGACTAAAACAATAACAAAATCACTTAAAATTTTGGTTGAAGAGATAGTACAGTGAATAAACTTTGCATTGGGTCAACTGGGTTTATTTCCTGGCACTCCATAGGTCTGATGAATGTTACCAAGAGTAATTCTTGAGCACAGAGCTGTAAGTTAGCCCTGAACACCAAAATGGCCTGCTTATCCTCTCCCCAAACCGAGAAATCCAGTTGTATCAGTAATTATTTCCCTCTTGGCTTGACATTCAGTCCTTAGAGTCTCAGTTACAAGCACCTTATTTAATTTGTAGAAATACTAAAGAGAGTGTGTATATTTGTAAGTAAGACTATGTCTGCATACATATACAATATGTGAGAGAACAATATTGCCACTCTGGTCTTCAGCTACATACCTGATAATGCTGTACTTCCTACGCACTAAGGTAAAATCTCAGCTGATAATCATCATTCATTCATGAGAACCACCTAATCTCTTCCCAGAGGATCTGAAAAAAATGTCTGACCTACTGAATTGCTATAGTCTTCCATTAGCTTTGGAATGAAAAATAATCAAGGCATTGAAGTACTTAAAAGGAGAAATGTCATATAAACTTTCTTGGGTTTGAAAATAAACTCCCCCTCTGAAGTAAGCAGAGCCATTATTTCCTCTGATAAACAAATTAAATCACCCCAGATATCTTACTAGTAAGATAGTTACTTACTAATAAGTAACTAATTACTTGCTGCTATTTTCCTGGCATGAAGAACTGAAATGACTATTGGCATCTAGAGCTTCTAGTAAATGTGACCCTTAGTAGGGTGAACATGACAGACATTTCTCCTTTAGGAACTAAGACATTTAAACCAGCAAATTCAGGCACGAAATGTATGGGCAGCACAGCTTGACAAAAATCTTTCTGGATAATAATGAGAGAGAGCCATTGATTCCTACCCGTTAGTTATATGAAATCTTCATCCTATGTCTATGATGAAGAAGAAGAAACATATACAGAAGAAACTTCTGTATACGTTCAGAAGTTTCATGCACCTATCTCATGATATAAAATAATATCCCAAACCTGCAGGGCTTTATTAGTAATTTTGGTATTTTATTTCATCAATCTGCTGATATGCTTTTTTTGGGTGACTGGGCATATGACCAGCTAGTGAAGTGTGAGGAAATGAGTCAATGTCCCATTTCTCAAATTTGAAAACAAAACAATGTTCTGTGGAATATCAGGACAGTGAATGAGGCATCCACTATATCTGTGGATGAAGTTAGAGGGAAGAAATTGTAAGCAATCTCCTATTCGTGAGTGTCTTTCCGAGTGAAAACAAAGGTAGTCACTTGTCGGGAGCGCAGCTGGGGTTCCCAACAGTACCGGAAGTGAGTTCCCTTCTACCTCCAAAGCCGGCGGGGAATGGATGAAGACTCAGAAATCTGATGCAGTTTTAAAAGGCTTTACTTATCACAGGTTCAGGCGTACAAGTCAGCAATAGAAAAAAACCCTGTGCTTAGGATTCTCGGCTAAAACCCCAGCCATGTGTAGGCCAAGATGGCGGCCACCACGTGTTAAGGCCCTGTAAAGATGAGACAAAGATAAGACTCCCAAGAAAAGTGGAAGCACTAAAGAGAGCCCAAAAGGAGAGAGAGCCAGAGAGGAAGCAGCCTAGTTTTATACCCCTGCAACTCAGACCTCCCACTATTATGGGAAGCAGACAGGGTCAAATGCCCTCAGATAATTTCTCCCAGCACCTCACCTAATATCTTGAGCCAAGATCTGCCTGGAAATGCCTTTATAGGGTAGAGAAGGGGGTTTCTGAGATGGCATGCCTCTGTACCAAAGACTATACTAATGCCAGTTAAATATTATTCCAAGCCTTCACAAGAATCTCCTCTACTTCATGGAAGTTTTGTATTTTAGTTGCCTTTGAGTTATCAGGGAGTCATGCTTGCTTGGAGGCAAACAGCATTTCCCTCTGGGCTAATTACTTAGAGATCCAATGTGGCCAGGCAAATATGCTGATAAGATCTAGCTACTCCCATGATGATTGTGGTAGCATGAGGAGAATGTTTATACCAGGCAGTACAGAATACATGGTCAGATAAACTGCCACATTTAAACTACCCTCCTATCTACAAAGTGATCTGCAGGAGGCAATCCAGAGCAGATGCAGAGGCTTTTAGGCTTTTAGGTGTCCTGCAACAGTTATTCAGGTAACTGGCTGTTTCCTTGGGACACTACGCCTTTCTGGGGAGTTTTCATTGCCCCATACCATTTCCAGACCGAGAGATAAGGCCAGTCATAGAGCTATCCTTACAGAAGAATTCTATATTCTGAAGAAAATGGTTATGTAGTTTAAACTATTTTTCTTTAGAATATTGGCTGATATTAAACTTACATGTAAGTTTACGTGTAAACTTCTATCTTTATTGCATAACCATTTTCTTTCTTCATCAATTCACTGTGCAAACATAATATGCCCTCTACCTCTACACACCCAGAAAATGTATTCCCTATATTCCCAATATTATACAAGTATCTCCCCATGTTACTCCACTGCAGATATGATCTTCCTAAATCCCTGATAATTCAAGTAAACCTTTATCTGATGCCCCTGAGTCATTTTAGTGGCTCATTATTTTTTCACCTCTTTCCAGGGAAGTTGAGTAATTACATGCATTACTTCAGTCTCTGGCATCTGTACTTTTAGAACTTATAATGGCTCCCACATATCATTGCAGTAACATAATCAATGATACAGTGATACAGTGAATAACAAAACATTTTTTCTTTAATAAACCATATGCACTGTTAGAGAAAAAGCTTATGAGAGACTGGATAAGTAAAGATGAATGCTATAACAATCAACCCCCCAAGTCCCAGAGTCTCAATCTAGAGTCAAATGCTCTGTGTGTGTGTGTGTGTGTGTGTGTGTGTTTGGGAAAGATATCTTATGCACACAATAAGTACTAAAGTACTAAGAGATGCAGAACCTTCCATCCTGTGATTTATTTTCTCCATGTGACCCTTATGATTTCCTTGTAAGGAAATGCAACTGTTCTCATTGATAATTTTTGTGAAGAATAAGTTTTTTTAATTGATAAAGGTCCCAATGGTTTACACAAATGTAAATGTCTATATATTTACTTCATTGGAACAATGCATCACTGCCACACACCCACCACCAAAGCCTTATTTCACCACTATCATCCAAAGGATCCCTGTTCTTCCACTGCCCCATAACTGGGGAATCTCAGTTTTGTTTTCAGCACCTGAAGTTTTGTTTTCATCTAGTATCAAATGTGCTGAAAGGACCAATGCAGTATCACCTATCTCCATGAAGATTTGCAATGTGATTTTAAACTTTTCCCAGCAAAAGATGAAATGTATTTTTTCTCCTAAACTTTGATGATCTCAATTAAACCACCTGATTTTCTTTAGTCATTAGGGTATGATATATGTGATGCAAACGGAAGCTTGAAAATTATTTGCACATGTTGGCCTTCCTTTCTCTAGCTGAAACTCTTAAGTGAGCATATGAAAAAGTACAGGTTGGTCAACTGAACAGGTCAGATGGAAAGATCCCCAGTTCTTTCAACTGCCTTTTGGTACCCTAGTCCATGCATCTCTGATGCAAGTTAACTGCAGATGTCAAGCTTAGCTGCGGAGTTCAATTAGCTGACCCAGATATGATGATTTGAGCAGACTCAAAGAATCATGAGTAAATAAAATGGACACATTGCTTGGGGAAATCTTTAAGATTTTCTATATACAACATCATGTCACTGGCAAAAAAAAAAAATTGATGACCTCTTTTCTATTTGTATAATTATTCCTTTTCAGATGAAATTTCCTGGATAACAGTCCGTTATATATTGAATAAAAGTGGTGAGGTAAATATCCTTTTATTGTTTCTGATGTGTAAAGGGAAAACTTCCAACTTTTCAAGATTGATTTACATGTTAGCTATGAGTTTGAAATGACACACACACATATATGTATGTATACATATATTTGTGTGTCTATCTATATATATTTATATATATGATATGGACTATGTTATGTTATGGCACATACCTTCTAGAGCTAACTTCACTGTTATCACTGTATCACTGTCTTCCCGTTCATCATCGATTTGCTCAAGCTGGCACCAGTAACATCTCCATATGACCTGTCTCATGCAAGTAGAGCCCAAGGGCACCTGCTTACTCCAGGAACATAAAAGAGCCTCAAACCATTCCATCAGATCATGGGAATGAGATCTATAACAGTTACTGGTATTTGGCATATCAAATACGACACGGGTAGCTTGCCAGGCTCTGCCGTGTGGGTAGCATATTCTTGTAGTCATCTAAAAATCCAGCATTTATTGATGAACTGCTCTGCTACAAGCGGCGCGTGCGAGCCAGGCTGTGATAGGCTGGTCTACTGGGTGGAGTTCTGAAGAGGGAAGTCCAGATGTGTGGAAAATGGAGGCCCCTCAAGGAGTGGGGGATCATCTGGCTTGTTGTGAGGCTCTGCTGGGGTGGCGGGCCAGGGCTAGAACCCACCATCCCTCCTGGGTACCTCATGAGTGACTGGGCACAGGGAGAGTCAGTAGCCGCTCTGCCCCATGTCTCTAAGTCTCTCCACTATAATGAACAAACTCTAGCTCTTGGTCGAACTTAGACCATACAAAAGAGCCTAAATCTCCCACCAAAGAGAGAGGATCTCACCTGAGCTGAGTCCTACCCAGAAGAAGGAGCAAAAGGCCAAAGAGCAAAAAGCCAAAAGCAAAGGCCGAGGGCCAAAAGCCAAAAGCTAAAAGGCCCAAAGTCCAGAGCTAACTTACTGAGAATTTTTTTTTAATTTTTTTATTATACCACCGTGAAACATACAATTACAAAGGTGTTCATAATTGGTTCTTGGTAATACAGTATTCCAGCACCCATCCCTCCACCAGTGCCCCCATTTCCACCACCAATGTACCCCCTCCCCTCCCACCCCCAGGCCGCCTTAATAGCAGGTACCCCAGTTTCCTCTCTTTCTCTCTCTATCTCTCTCTCTCTGTCTCTGCATCTCTCTCCCTCTTATTTTACACATTGTGGCTAGCCCTGCAGATATTTAGAGTTTATCACTTAAGTCTCTTTGTGTATATTCAGTGGTGAGTTTTAATCTGCCATTACCATTTCCCATATTTAGTAAAACACTGGTATCTATTTATATCCTATTAATGAATGCAGTCATTCTATATCTGTCCTTTTCCTTCTGACTAATTTCACTCAGCATGATAGACTCCATGTCCATCCATTTGCAGGTAAATTTCATAATTTCATCTTTTCTGACAGCCGCATGGTATTCCATAGTGTAGATGAACCACAGTTTCTTTAGCCAGTCCTCTGTTCTCGGGCATTTAGGTTGTTTCCAGATTCTAGCTATAGTGAATAGCGCAGAGATGAATAAAGAAGTACAGATAGTGTTTCTGCTATGTGTTTTTCGGTCTCTAGGGTATATTCCCAGGAGTGCTATTGCTGGATCAAATGGGAGCTCAATATCTAGCTTTCGGAGGAATGCCCATATTGTTTTCCAAAAGGGCTGGACCAGTCGGCACACCCACCAGCAGTGGATGAGAGTCCCCTTTTTCCCCACATCCACGCCAGCACCGGTGTTGTTCTTGCTGTTTTGGATGTGTGCCAGTCTCTGTGGGGTGAGATGGTATCTCATTGTTGTTTTTGATTTGCATCTCCCCCCTGATGATTAAAGATGAAGAGCACTTTTTCATATGCCTTTTGGCCATTCGAATTTCTTCTTTTTTTGGAAGCTTCTGTTCATTTCTTCTCCCCCATTTTTTTGATGGGGTTGGCTGTTTTCTTCTTGTGGAGTGCTACCAGTGCCTGATATATCCTGGATATTAACCCCTTGTCAGATGGGTATTGGGTGAATATCCTTTCCCACTCTGTGGATTGTCTTTGTATCTTGGTCACCGTTTCTTTTGAGGTGCAGAAGCTTTTCAATTTTTATATAATCCCATTTGTTTATCATTGCTTCCATTTGCTTGGTCAGTGGTGTGTGCGTCTTTAAAGATACTTTTCGTTTCGATGTCGTAGAGCGTTTCTCCTATGTTTTTCTTCGATGTACCTTATAGATTCATGTCTGATGTTGAGATCTAGAATCCATTTTGATCTGACTTTTTGTGCATGGCGTTAGAAGGAGGTCTAAGTTCATTTTTTTTTACACGTAGCTGCCCAGTTTTCCCAGCACCATTTGTTGAAGGGGCTTTCTTTGCTCCACTTAATATTTTTTGCTCCTTTATCGAAGATTAAGTGGTTGTATATTTGTGAGTGTGTTTCAGGATACTCAGTTCTATTCCATAGGTCTACGGGTCTGTCTCTATACCAATACCACACTGTCTTAATTACAACTGCTCTGTAGTAGAGCTTGAGGTTGGGGAAAGTGATACCTCCCATCTTCTTTTTCCCAAGGATTGCTTTAGCTATTCGTGGGGTTTTATTATTCCATACAAATTTCAGGAGTGTTTGTTCAATTTCTTTGAAGAACATCATGAGTATCTTTATAGGGACCGCATTGAATCTGTATAAAGCTCTAGGGAGTATTACCATTTTGATAATGTTAATCCTTCCAATCCATGAGCAGGGAATGTGTCTCCATTTCCTCAGGTCTTCTTTTATTTCCTGAAGTAACGTTTTGTAGTTTTCTTTTGTAGAGATCCTTTACATTCTTTGTCAAACTGATTCCTAGGTATTTGATTTTCTGTGGTGCAATTGTGAATGGGATAGTTTCTTTAATGTCCCTTTCTTCTCTTTCGCTGTTTTGCATATAGGAAGGCCATTGACTTTTGGGTATTGATTTTGTACCCTGCTACTCTACTATAAGAATGTATTATTTCTAGGAGCCTCTTGGTAGAGAGTTTTGGGTTTTCCAGGTATAATATCATGTCATCTGCAAATAGTGATAACTTGGCTTCTTCCCTTCCTATCTGGATGCCCTTAATATCTTTTTTCTTCCCTGATTGCTATGGCAAGTACTTCCAGTACTATATTGAATAGAGGTGGTGAGAGCGGGCAGCCTTGTCTTGTCCCTGATCTTAAGGGAAGGCTTTCCAGTTTTTCCCCATTGAGAATGATGCTCGCTGTGGGCTTGTAGTGGATGGCCTGGATTATCTTGAGGAAGGTTCCTTCAATCCCCATTTTACGGAGAGCTTTCATCATGAGCGGGTGTTGAATCTTGTCAAATGCCTTCTCTGCATCTATTGATATGATCATATGGTTTTTATTTTTCTTTTTGTTGATATGATGTATTATGTTGATTGACTTGCGGATGTTGAACCATCCCTTGCATTCCCAGGATGAATCCCACTTGGTCATGGTGTATAATCTTTTTGATGACTCTTTGGATTCTATTTGCTAGTATTTTGTTGAAGATCTTAGCATCTGTATTCATCAGGGGAGATTGGTCTGTAGTTTTTCCTTTTTTTGTGACATCTTTGTCTGCTTTGGGTATCAGGGTGATATGTGCCTCGTAAAAGCTATTTTGGGAGTATTTCTGTTTCTTCAATTTGCCGGAAGAGCTTAAAAAGAATTGAGAGTAGGTCCTCTTTAAAGGTTTTGTAGAATTCACTGGTGAATCCATCTGGACCTGGGCTTTTGTGTTTGGGGAGACTTTTGATTACCGATTCTATTTCCTCGATGGAGATAGGTTTGTTGAGGTATTCCAAATCTTCTTGTTGCAGACTTGGGAAGCTATAGGAATTCAGGAATTTGTCCATTTCTTCTAGGTTCTCTTGTTTTTGTGGCGTACAGGCTCTCATAGTAATCTCTGATGATCTTTTGAATTTCTGTGTTTTCAGTTGTGATGTCCCTGTTTTCATTTCTGATTCTATTTATTTGGGTTCTCTCTTTTTCCTTTTCTTACAAGTCTTGCAAGTGGTTTGTCAATCTTGTTTATTTTTTCAAAGAACCAGCTTTTTGGTTTCGTTGATCTTCTGGATTGTTTTTGACATTCCATCTCATTGATTTCTGCTCTAAATTTTATTATTTCTTTCTTTCTGCTTTGGTTGGGCTCCTTTTTGTTGATCACTCTCTAAGATCTTAAGTTGGGAAGTCAGACTGTTTATGATGGCCTTTGCTTCTTTTCTGATGAATGCCTGAAGAGCTATGAACTTGCCTCTTAACACTGCTTTTTGCTGTATCCCACAAGTTCTGGTAATTCGTGTCTTCAGTCTCATTTGTTTCAAGGAATCTTTGAATTTCCTCTTTGATTTCCTTTTATTACTTGCTGGTTGTTCAGCAGTGAGCTGTTTAGTTTCCAGGTACTTGGTATTGGTCTCTGTTTTTGTGTACAATTAACTTCTATTTTTCAGTGCATCATCGTCTGAAAAATAGTTTAGCACTTACTGAGAAATTTTTAACCAAAATGTTTTTTCTAAACATAACCCTTATTTCTCCTGGAGTTGCCTTGCCACATCCCCTTCTCCTTTAGTAGAAAGACTTTTACCTTGAGACTGTCAGACTGGAAATGGATCACATTCTTGATCTCATTGTCTCAAGACTAGATTTGTGAGGAATTTAATTTCTCTAAGTATTGTGTGTTATAAAAACCACTGGGTTTTCAATGCTTTTTGACATTTCATATTTTCAGACTCTATATTCTTTTATTTTTACTGGCAACTGGTAGATTCTCATCTCTTATAAGGTATATATTAATATGGAAGTTCTTTTCAATCACTTTGACTAGGTCTCTTGGCAGAATATATGGTATTTTCCTCCCAAACTTAATACATATGTCAACTGAAAATTTTGACACTGTATAACATGAGTCATCATCTATTCACTGCTATTTTTTGACCACTGGCTGCC
>JAJIBD010028839.1:0-16181 GCA_021461705.1 Cryptotis parvus
TTCTCCTTCTCCTCCTCCTCCTTCTTCTCCTTCTTCTTCTTCTTCTTCTCCTTCTCCTTCTCCTCCTCTCCTCCTCCTCCTCCTCTCCTCCTCTTCTTCTCCTTCTCCTTCTCCGTCTCCTCCTCCTCCTCTCTTCCTCCTCCTCCTCCTCCTCTTCTTCTTCCTATTCCATCTGTCTTGTATTTGTTTTGAGTGCTCAAAACACTGTTAAAATGACATTCTCACATATTACCCTTTTTTTTTTCTTGAGACGAGGAAGCTGAGGCCGAGCATGGAGTAGACAGCTAAAGCCTGGACATTTCTAACATTGTCAGGCGTGTGTTCTTCCATGCTGCAGTGCCTCATAGAGCTGAAGCTGAGCACTGAAACCTCAGGTCTTCTGGGACTGATCCCAGCTCTATCTGTCCAGCTCCAAGTCCCCTAAGGATCCTTCAGTGTCCCTGCTGCTGTCTTGGGATGATGGGAGGACCAATGTTGGTGTCTCTGAGAGCAAATGAGGTCATTTGGCTGCAGCGCTGGAAGAGCACTGGCGTCCCTGCCATAGCTGTGCCTGTCAGTGATGCTGCTGTCGCTGAGCAGCGGCGGTGGTGGTAATGGAGGAGCGCCCCCTCCCTTCTTCCAGCCTCAGCCACCCCTCCTCTTCACAACCTACAGTCCACTCGTTTTAAAACCAAACCCAGTCATGCTCAGGGCTTCCTCCTGGCTCTGAACTCAGGGATCACTCCTGGTGGGGTGGGGGATTGAACCCAGGCTGGATGCATGCAAGGCAAGCACCCTACCCACTGTACTATCCCTTTCACCCAACCTGAACCTCCACTGAAGTCACAAAACTCTAGAGATACTCCAAAAGTCACCAAGGTCTCTGTGGCATTAGGGAATTAAAGCACAATTTAAAGACTTGGAAGAAAAAATTCACACCATAACATGTCCTTCCCCAGTTCACTTGCCCTGATTCTGTAGCCTGTTTGTGCATATCTCCTGTGCTCACCACTTCCCACTCTTCCCTTTGGGGGTCACACTAGTGATGCTCAGGGCTTTCCCCTGGCTCTGCACTCAGGGATCACTTCTGGCAGCAGTCAGGGGGACCATATGGGGCGCTGGGGAGCAAACAAAGTTGATTGCATGGAAGGCTCCAGCTCCTGCTCTGCTTATGCCCTTTCCCCTTAATCTTAACCAGAATCGAAAGATTTTAGAGTAGTTGCCTTCTTCCTATTGGACATGTTTTGCTAACAATTAATCTTTTTTTTTTTGCTAAAAAACTTTACCAAATTCAAGCCAGCTGGTATATTTGTACAGTCTGCTGTTCACAACAGGGTAGAAATTCCTGGGTTCTACGGTACTTGCTCTTGAAAAATCTCTGAGGAAGCAAAGCTCTGTTTTGTGCTGTGCCAGCAGTAATGTAACAGATGTTTGCATAGGGCAGGCAGAGTCCGCCTTTCTAGCCTTCCCTCCAGCTTCTTTCACATATGGCAGGAGGCAGCCCCAGGCACCAATCTGCTGTGTGTCTAGCTGCAAAGGAGACAGTGCGATCCCCAGGAAGTGCCCTCCGCCGGCCAGCACAGCAGGTTACTACGTGTTTCTCAATATTTCAGTGTGTCACAGCCAGACAGGAGCTTTCGATTTCAAAATAGAAATCCTAATCCATGACCTCATCTCTGTTTACTAAAGTCCTCCACTTCAAATGTCAGCAGGTGTCAGGTTTACTTCATGAATTACTTTTTTTAATTAATTTTTATTAGGGCACTGTGATTCACAAAGCTATTCAGAGTTGAGTTACAGGCATACAGTGTTCCAGCACCAGTTCCAGCTCCGGTGTCAACTTCCCTCCACCTGTGTCCCCTTGGTTGCCCACCACCACCCCCAGCACACCTCCTTGACAGGCACATTTTTTAAAACTTTTTTTTTAAATTGACTGATGTTCTCTGATGTACATTACTGTTCAATGATGTTTCCTGTGTGCATAATTCCAGTACCATACCCATTATTGGTGTATATATCCCCTCCCCTAAGGTACCCAATGCCCCTCCCATTCAAACAACACCACACACACACACACACACACACATATTCTGTTTTGTGGATCAATTTTCTCATTGTATTGCCTTTCTACCTTGCTCATCTTGAAGGCCCACTTATAAGAGAGATATCATTCTGTATCTATTTCTTTCTTTCTGACTTCATTCAGCATGGATTCACTCTAGTTCCAACCATGTCATGGCAAACTACATGACTTTGCTCATTTTTACAGCTGAATAGTATTCCTTTGTATGTGTATACTACAGCTTCTTGATCCATTCATTTATAGTTGGGTCATTTCCCAACTCTTTGGGTTCATATCTTGGCCACTGTATCAAGTGCTGTGTTGATTATAGCTGTGCATTATCCTTTTAAGTGAATGTTTTTGTGTTTGGGGGATAAATGCCAAGAAGTGATGTTGCTGGGACTGATGAGAGTTCTATTCCTATTTTTTGAGAGATCTCTTTATTGCTCTTTGTAGAGCCTCAGCCAGATCACATTCCCACCAACAGTGGATGAAGACTCATTTCTCACTCCAAACCCTGTTTCTGGACTCTTTGACATGTGCCATTCTCACTGGCATGAAATGATACTTTGAGTTGTTTTTTGATTTGCGCTTTCCCTAGCTATGAGTGACTGTGAGCACTTTCATTTGCCTATTGGCCATCCTTATGTCTTCTTTGGGAAAGTGTCTGTTTATCTGCTCCCCCCCACCCCCATATTTGGATGAATTTGTTGGATAGATTTTGTTGAGTTTTGTGGAGAACTTTGTAGATCTTGCATATTAGCTCTTTATCTGAGGTACTGTGTGCAAGCGTTTTCTCCTTGTACGCAATACATCTTACAATCAGTAAGGTGGAGTGTCTTATTTTTTTTGTTTTGTTTTTTTGTTTTTAAATCATATCTTGAGTTTTATTTTTTCTGTGCAGAAGCCTTTTAATTTGGTGTAGTGCCATTGTTTCGTTGTTGTTACTGTCTTTGCTTCTGTACCCAATTGTAGGAGACCTCTGTGGTCAATTTTCTGGAGAGTTCTGTCGATGTCTTTCTCAAAGCATTTTATAGTTCTGGCCTCATATCAAGATCTTTAATCCACTTTGAGTTTACTTTTGTGAATGGTGTGAATTATAATTATTATTTTTTGGTAAAGCACGTGACATATGGCTATCCAGTCTTCCCAGCACCATCTAAATGAGGAGCTCTTCTTTGCTCCACATAATGTTCTTAGCTTTGTCATAAATTAAGGGTTCATAAATCAGGGGGCTTAATTTGGGACCTTGTTCTATTTCAGTGATCTGTAGGTATGTCTTTTATTCCTGTATCAAAAGATTTTTATTATTATAGCTTTGAGGTGTATTTCAAAGTTGGAAAATTCATTGCCTCCCAACTTCTTAGGATTGCTTTGGCCGTTCAAGTAATTTTATGGGTCTATAATATTTTAGAAGAATTTTATCCACATCTTTGAAAAGGCATCATTGAAATTTTGATGGATATTTCAATGAATCTGTATAATACTTTAGGTATTGTACTGCTGCCTTATTGTATTGGTTTATTATTTCTAAATGGTTTTTGGCAGTATTTCTAGAGTCTTCAATGTATGGTATCATGTCCTCTGCAAATATTGGTTGTTTGACTATTTTGTTTCCAGTTTGGATCTCTTTGATATATTCTTCTTATTTGCTTACTGTGGAAAGGACTTCCAAGATTATTTTGAATAAGAGTAATGATAGTGGATATCTTTATGCCTGATTTCATAGGAAAGACTTGGGTTTTTCACCATGAGTATGATATTGGCCATGGGTTTGTTGTAGATGGTCATTACTATCTTAAGTTCCTTTCATCTTTTTTTGAGGATTATTATCCTGAATAATATTGAAACTTGTCAAAGCCTTCTCTGGATTAATTGAGATGATCATATGATTTTTATCTTTCACTTTGTTGATGGTGAAATACATGAATTTATTTGCATATAATGACTCTATCCTTGTACCTGTGCGATGGAACCCACTTGATTGTAGAGTGTAATTTTTTAAATATAGAGTGCTGGATTTGTTTGGCTAGAATTTTGAAGATCTTTACACAGCTACATGAACTACATCTTTACTATAGACCATCCTTTGTCCAGTTTCATAATTTCTTAGTATTTTTCATGTACCTTTCATATATCTACCAAGTCAACCAGACATTGAATACAGGGTCTTAGAGTTAATATGGTTTCATGCTCTGCCCTGTATTCTCATTTAGCTCAGAACTTACACTGATATCTTGGACAACTACTGTCTATCAGTCTGAGCCCTATTCTCTTCCACACTAGCCATTTGAATTTCTTTCATGAAAGTTCTCATCTAATAGTATTAAGCATATAAGGGTCTAAATTATACATGCATAAAAGGCCTCCTTTGTATATTGTGTGTTTTGTGTGTGTGTGTGTGTGTGTGTGTGAATGTTCAGAAATATGTAAGTTCAGATCGAGACAGCTTGAAGGAACTAGATAATAGAGCTGTCATTGATCATTCCAAGTTCTAGTAAAATTCAGGTGGTTTTATTTTGTGTGTGTTTAAATCACTTCCAATTTTCCTAAAAATACAACTTCCACAATTACTAAAACATTTACTCTTGATATCAGTAGTAGAAACATTCTGATTTTAGAAATTAATGACTGGGGCATTTATGAAATTGATGTGTTTTAAAAGTGAATTTCCATGTAAATGCATTTGGATTCCTGGGGCCTTAAATCTTGAGTTGTCCCTCAATTAGGCAAAGAAGATTCTGTTCCAGGGACTGTTGATAACAAGTCAATTAAATTCAGATGAATGTGTTCTTGTTCTCTGGATATTTCTGTTACTTTCTCAGAAACAGAGGGAGAAAATCTAAAACACCATGATCACTTTTTTCCCCTTTTTTAACTGGCTACACACCACAATGTTCAGATGTTATCCAGATGTTGCTTCTGATAGGACCAGGGGTGAGGATGGGGAGGGACGTGTGGGATGCCAGGAGACTCAGCTGGATTGGCTGTGTGCATGGCAAGTACCTTACTTGCTTTACTATCTGTCCAGCACCACCATGACCGCTTTGAAGTACAGCTAAGCTTCTTAGCGCGCTGGAGTAGATTTAATATATCTGTTACTAAGTCTATTTCAAGATGACTTTCTGAACTTATGAAATTCTCTCTTAAGATGCAGTAAACCAGGGCTGGAGTGATAGCCCAGCGGGTAGGGCATTTGCCTTGCACGTGGCGGCCCATGCCGCCCGGGTTCGATCCCCGGCATCCCATATGGTCCCCCAAGCACTGCCAGGAGTAATTCCTGAGTGCAGAGCCAGGAGTAACCCCTGAGCATTGCCGGGCGTGACCCAAAAAAAAAAAAGATGCAGTAAACCTTAAACTATGGGATTCATTTTCATTTGGAATTTAAAACAACCTCAGTTTCAGAATACTGAATCTGGACCTTACCATTCAGTGTTTAAGCTTTTTATTGGGGTGTGGAAGCACATCTAATGGTGCATTGGGCTTACTTCTTGCTCTGCACTCAGGGATAGCTCCTAGAGGGGCTCAGAAGATGAACTTGGCTTGGCTGCACACAAGGCAAGCACCTTACCCACTGTACTATCACTCTGGCCCTATAGTTAAGCATTTTTGAAGCTTACAAACATGTTCATATTTGTTAGTTGCTTCCAAACTTGAGCCAGAATTATGTCTGGCTCCTTGTCATAATTAGGAAGTGGCACAGAGGCTTGTTCAAGACAACAGCCACTACTGTCCCTCTAACTTTGTGTTCCATGATTTTATTAGAGCTCCAGCAATGCTAAATAATCTCTTTCCAAGATCTTCCTCAGAGGTTCCTGGAGTCTAAGGAATAATCATGATAATAATATCAAGTACTTACATAATTGTTTGCTATGTAAACATTTTATACATTAACTCAGTCCAAACCACAAATTAAGAGGTAAACACTGTCATTATCTCCATTTTAAAGTTGTGGGTACTGAAGCCTACTGCTTTTCAGAAACTTGCCTAAGGTCACAAAGCTAGTTTGTGGAGGAGCCAGGACACAAGGCAGCCTGGAACTGCAGTCCGTGCTCATAACCTCTCGATAAAGCAGTGAAGGTCTGTCTGCTTCCCATCTGTTCGTGTCTCTGGTGATGCAAGCCAAAGATCACAATTCTTCAGGTAAGAGCCTTAAAACTTCTTGCCTTGGGGCTAGAGTAATAGTGCAGTAGATAGGATACTTGCCTTACATACTGCCAACCCAGGTTCATCCCTGGCACCCCAAATGGTCCCTAAGCCTGCCCCCAAATTGTTTTCCTTATCTCTTTGGCCTTCAATTACAAGAAATTAAAAGGTGAAGGATGGAGAGAAATGGAGAGTTGAGCAGCAAGCTGAGGTGACCTGATGGTAATATAGGGGCATTGGTCAGGACCCTTGTATACACTGGTGGTGTAGAGGTGAGATATATTATCTGTATATATCAGAAGAGCTAGGGCCAACACGACTTGAAGCATGAGCCCAAACTATGATAATTAAACCTAACAATGTTTCTCTCGAGGAGACAGGTTAGGGGTGGGAGGGAACCTAGGGTCATTGGTGAAGATGCTGACACTGTGGTGGGATTGGAAACGGAGCATTGTATATCTGAAACTCAATTATTAAGAGCATTGGAGCCACAGAACCTAATATTTTTTTCATTTCATTTAAAGAACTGAAATACTTCTTCCCTCCATGTTTGAAGCATATGTCTTATATTACTAAAGCATTACTGTCCTGTTTCCTTGTGAAATAAAAAGAGAGGGTAGAGAAGAACAATAAACTTGAAATATTTTTGCATAGTAACCATCATGCCAACAAGGCTCTTACAAAGGTCTTTTTTTGTATATGTCTTGTCTGACTCTTACGGAACTTGTGTTGCAAGCAGTAGAGGCCAACTTTGCTTATAGGAATTTATCTAAGGATATAGTGTATGGAATCAAAAGAAAGACTGAAACTTCAGATTTTGAAGTCAGTCTGTCAGCTTGAAAATGATCTTTTATAAGGGGCTACCCCTAGTAGTGTTGTATTGGGAAGCAGGAGGAGCCACAGGCCACTCTGGAGTGACCAGCAGCGCAGGCTCACCAGTGGCATCTAGATTCAATATCCCAGTGCTGTTCTGGCTGGTAGCACTGGTGGCCACAAGGCAACCCCTGGTGGTGCTCAGGAGGGCCTGGGCTATCATGGATCAAACTCAAGGCCTCATACACCTTAGGCTTGTGTACCACCACTAAGCTATCACCCTGCCCAGGACTATCAGCTTTTATATATTTAAAAAATCACTCCCCAAGGGCCAGAGTGATACTCCCGTGGGTAGAGCATTGCACACTGCTGACCCTGGTTCGATCCCGGCATCCTATATGGTTCCCGAGCACTGCCAGAAGTAATTCCTGAGTGCAGAGCCAGGAATAATCCCTGAGCATTGCTGGGTGTGATCCAAAAAGAAAAAAAATCACTCCCCAAATTAGTAGGGCTCCAGAGAAAAGTTGTTTAGCTCAAGAATCTAAAACTCCACTTGTCACTTGTCACTTGTGTTCCTGTTGTTCATCGATTTGCTCGAGCAGGCACCAGTAACGTCTCCATTCATTGGGAATGAGGTCCATTATTGTTACTGTTTTTTGGCATATCGAATACACCACGGTAGCTTGACAGGCTCTGCCAAGGCTCTGGGTTCATCCTAGAGGGCCCCGTCTTTTTCTATGTCAGACCATCAACCATCCAGGGCGCACAGGGCAGAATCTAGGAGTATAGACAAACCTGACTCCTGCCTGCCACCTGCCACACAACTGGGCACCACAGCCACACCTGCAACACCTCGAGCGGCAGGAAACATTCTGGGCAAAATCAGGCTGTTTCTAGCCTGTGCTCCATCCCCAGGCCAGTTGATTTCCTTTCCCTAAGTGTCACTCCTAGGTCTGCAGTCAGTTGCTAGTGGTCAGGTCATTGTCTCTCTTCATGACTACCTGCCCCTGAAAGACTCACTCCCATGTTGGCCTCAAAATTCCAAGGATAGCCAAAGGGGATGAACCTCACTGCACATGGTCTTTTCAGATTTTCATTTCTGAAGTACTCTAGCTTGATCAAAGTAAATCAAATGTTGAAGTACAGAGGTAGTGTGGGAAAAGGCTGTTCAGATAGATGGAGAGAAGAGGAAAGAATCTGGACTATTTTTCTATATCTCCATGGAATGTTAGGAGCCTTGCCAACATTATTTATTTATTTATTTATTTATTTATTTATTTATTTATTTATTTATTTTGCTTTTTGGGTCACACACCGGCAGCGCTCAGGGGTTACTCCTGGCTCTGCACTCAGGAACCACTCCTGGCGGTGCTCGGGGGACCATATGGGATGCCGGGGATCGAATCCGGGTCGGCACAGGCCAGCCGCATGCAAGGCAAATGCCCTACCACTGGGCTGGGCTATCGCCCCCGCCCCAAGCCTTGTAAACTTTAAAGCTCAACTCAGCAAAACCAGGAGGACTTGTCAATGGTTGGAATGTACCACAAGTGTATAGATGTCAGAGGCAAGTTAAGACAGAGAAGGGACCAGTGTGCTAATAATTGTTGTAAATAATAACACCAGACAAGAACTGAATGTTGAACGTAGGCAAAGGGATATGTATCGCAAGCCACAATGTGTAAGAAAAGAGAGAGAAGAGGAAAAGTGCCTGCCATAGAGGCAGGCTGGGGGAGGGGAGAGAATCTGGGGACATTGGTGGTAGGAAATGTGTACTGATGGAGGGATGGGTGCTACAGCACTGTAAGACTAAAACCCAATCATGAACAGCTTTGTAATTGTATATCTCATGGTGGTAGTATAAAATAAAAAAAAACACCTAATGTATGGTCTCTTTCGATGGCTTCATGTGAATAATTCAACTTCTGACATTTTCCTGCCCTTACGTTACTCAGATATACAAAGAGAATCTGACTTTGTTGCGTAGTCTGTAATGCACCATGATTGTGACTTATTGGAGAACAGTTCACAAAGACTTGAATGAAAGCAAAGAAATTTAGTTTGGGGGTTTCCCAGAGCAGTAGATAGGAGGGCAGGATGCAGGAAAGGTGGTGTATTGTTCACTGTGTTAAGTTTAACTATCACTTCTTGATCACTTGAATACCGTTATTCATCGATTTGCTCAAGCGGGCGCTAGTAACATTTTCATTGGACCCTATCACTTGCCAATGTAGCCCAATGGCCTCTGGTTGATTCAGGAATATGAAGAGCCTCAAACCATTCCTTCAGGGTCTTGACAAGGAAGTCTGACCATCTTGTAGGTGGGCGGCCACGTGATCTTTTGACATCCCATGGGATCCAGTCGGTAATGGCTCTAGTCCAGCGGTTGTCTCCAAATCGCATTACATGTCCAGCCCATCTGATTTTCGATGCCTTGGCAAACGAGACAGCGTCCCTGATTCTGGAATAGCGACGGAGGTCAGAACTCCGGATTCCTTCTCTCACTTGAGTGAGGCGTGATATTCCAAGCATAGCTCTTTCGATTCCTCTCTGGGAGACCCGAATAGCATTCTCATCCTGCTTTTGTAGGGCCCAGGTCTCTGAGGCGTATGTTAATGCAGGGAGAACAGTGGAGTCAAAGAGATGTGCCCGGAGCCGGAGGTTCTTTGTCCTTTTAGCTATTTCTTCGATGCCTTTGAAGGCACTCCATGCCGCTCTCTTCCTCCTGGCGCAGCTCAGGTTTTAGGTCGTTCATCATGTTGCTTTCTTGACCTAAGTACACATAACTGCTGCATTCAGAGATGTTTGTTCCATTGAGAGTGAATGGGGCCTCTGGAACTAGTTCATTCTTCATAAACATTGTTTTCTTTAGATTCAGCTATAGACCTATCTTTCCACATTCTCGGTCCAAGTCAGCCAGCATTTGTGCCGCTTGGCTAATGTTTGGTGTTATTAGAACGATGTCATCAGCGAAGCAAAGGTGGTGTAGTTGCCGACCATCTATCTTCACTCCCATTCCTTCCCATTCTAATTGTCACATGATGTTCTCAAGGGTGGTGCTGAAGAGTTTTGGTGAAATGGTATCACCCTGTCGAACACCTCTTTTCACATTAATGATCACTTCTTTGTAGAATGGTGAGATCCTGGTGGTGAATCCGTAATACAGCTCACGAAGGATCTTGATGTATTGGGTTTGAACACCCTGTTTGGCTAGGGCTTCGATGACTGCTTCAGTCTCCACAGACCAAATGCTAACGTCCAAGCTTGCTAAATGGTGCAGAGAAGCAATAAAAGAAGACCTCAAAGACAGAAGAGCAGAAATACTGGAAGATGCAGCAGAAGCCGGAAAAGCATTCGCACTGCTCGCCTGTCCTTCGCCAACTATAAGACCAAGATGGCTGCCCTCCGACGCCCTGATGGATCTATCACATCTTCCAGAAAGGCAATGGAGAAGATTATCCAGGACTTCTACTCAAATCTCTTTGATAGCCACATCCACCTGCCCACATACCAAATTCCACAGGATGGATATGTCATTCCCAACGTTCTCCCTTCTGAAATCCTACATGCCATCTTGTCGGTAAAGAAGGGAACAGCACCAGGCCCAGACAAAGTCAGACCCGAACACCTGAAGAATCTGCCATCGGTACTCATCAATACACTAGCTCGGCTCTTCACACGCTACCTGTCCGAATGCAAGGTGCCCTCCCCAATGGAAAACCAGCAGGACAGTTCCTACGGTTCAAGAAGGGAGACATTCAAGTTTAACTATGATGGTTAAATTTTCCCCTGAAACTTAATAGAAAGTTGTGATCTCAGATATAAGGCATTTATAATGTTAACTCAGAAGATATTTCTTATGGACCTAGTGGTTACCTCAAGATCTCACAGACATCTCCAATCTGTCCCTAAGTAATATTCCTTGGACAATGTGAATATAGCCAAAAAGGGGCATGGGAAGTCTGGTGGTCTGATAGGGAAGCTGCATAATTTTTGACCATCTCAGTATCTCTAACAGGTCTAACTTAAAATTTGTTAACTTAAAATTTGTTCAGAGTTGGAAATATGATGTTAAATTGCCTAAAAACAAAGATGGTGATGGTGAAGTCATATTTAGCAAGATTTGAGGTAACAGAAAAAAGTCTGAGACTGGCTTTAGCATGCTATTACAAGGGAGCGGAAGCATTAAAAACTGGATTCTGGAGCCAAAGCAATATTATAGAGATGAAGGTAAGCACTGCATGTGGTCCCAACTACCACTAGAGATCATTCAACACAGCCAGGAGTAAGCTCTGAGTATCACTGGGTCTGTCCCATTCCCCTCAATTGAATTTTTGCTAAATAATAAGAGGATTTGAGAGAATAATAGATCCTTCTTATTTGCCAAAATACATTTTAATTTCTGCTGACCAAAGTCATTTTCTTAGAGAGCCTGACGCCTGATTTTGTCTATAACAATGCTTTTAGAAGTTGATTGCAGAATTGTTTTCCAGCCTTTGACTTTAAGTCTGTGTTTGCTCTGACTGTTCAGATGTGTTTCTTGTAGGTAGTAGAATGGTGGGTTCAATTTTTTAAATCTAATTTGCTACTCTGTGTCTCTTAGCTGGTACATTTAGACCATTAACATTGAAAGATATTATTGTCTTGGGGTTTTGTACAATCTTTCTTTAGACATTTGGTGTATTTGTGGGGTTTTTCTTGCCTTACAATGACCCCTTCAGTTCTTTCCAAAGTTGGTTTTGAGTCTATGAAGTTCCTAAGCTGTTGTTTATTCGTGAAGTTGTATATCATTCCTTCAAATATAAATTAAAATCTTGATGGGTAAAGTATTTTGGTTGAAGCCTTCATTTCATTAAGTTTTTTTTTTACTGTATCTCACCATTGACCTCTAGCCTGGAGGGCAGGTCTGCTGTAAATCAGAGGGATGTTCCTTTATATATAATTTCCTTCTTTTATCTTGCTGCTTTCAATATTGTATTTCTGTCTACGGTTTTCATCATTCTGAATAGCGCATATATATACACATGTATGTATGTATGTATGTATGTATGTATGTATGTATGTATACATGTATGTATGTATGTATGTCTTGGAGTCTTTTATTAGGGTGTCTTTTTAGCTGGTACCCTTCGGGCTTCCTGGATCTGGATGCCTGTGTTTTCCAGCTCTAGGAACTTTTTGGCAATGTTTTTAAACTGTTACTTCCTCATTGGAGTTGCCTTCTGGGTCCTCTGGGATTCCTATTATTCTTATATTGTTCGTCTTGAATTTAACCCATAGTTCTCTTGTTTGTCCTTGATTTATTTTGAAGTCTTTTCCCATCTTCTGCCGATGCTTGGAGGTTTCCTGCATCTCACTTTCAAGCTCACTGTTTCTGTCTTCAGCTGCTGTTACTTTACTGTTGAGGGCATTCATTGAATTTTCCTACCAAATTTTGTATTAATGACATTTCTGTTGTAATTTTCTTCTATCTGCTTTTCTTTCTTTTTTTTTTTTTTTTTTTTTTTGCTTTTTGGGTCTCCCCAGAAATGCTCAGGGGATACTCCTGGCTCTGCACTCAGGAATTACTCCTGGCAGTGCTCAGGGGACCATATGGGATGCGGGGACTGAACCCAGGCCTGCATGGGTCAGCCGCATGCAAGGCAAACGCCTTACCCACTGGGCTATCGCTCCGGCCCCTCTTCTATCTGCTTTTATCTCCTTCTATGTTTTATTGGCTGTCCATTCTTCTGTTTCTCTCATCTCCTGCATTTTATTGGATGTTCATTCCACTATTTCTTTGAGCTCATTAACATTGTTGAAGCTTCAGGGCTCCTATCTTTATCCACTTCTCATGGTGGGGTTCTGCTCTATTTCCCCATGACTGTGGTAGTCTTGAGGTGGTTCTTTCCAATAGAATATCAGCTTTCCCCTCCCAACCACCCCCACCCCCACTGCTTGGGAGGACGCTGGGGGATCTCGGTGGGCAGTGGCCTCTTCTTTCACCACCAAGGATATGATTCCCTTTTAGTTTGGTGCTCCTGAGTGACTGTGGGGGACCTCTTTCACTGATTCCAGGAATGTTTTCTTTGACTTGAACGTAGCGTTACTTTTTGATTAGGGTTGTATTGTTCCTTGTGCTGACCATTACTGTTGTGGGTTTTGGGGCAATGTTGACTAGGGTTGGGGCTAAAGGACTATTGGCTTAATGTGGTTTGGATAGCCAGGCTGCCCTGGTGGAAGATCCAGTATGAGAAGCCAAAATATGGATTTTATGGGATATGGTGGGGAGATTAACTGGTGTCTGCATTATCAGATGCCTGGTGGGGAAACTACAGCCACTGCTCTCCTGCCCTGTGGGAGGAGCCAAGCTTTATTGGCGTTCATTGTCAGTCTCTGAGTGTGTGTTCAAATCCTGCCGCCTCCAGCTTGTTCTTGTGAGCAGGAAAATTCTTTTCCACACAGCATTCGTGCAGGAGGGTCTTCTGCTCCATACAACCTGCACTAGGAAGCTTTCCACAGGGTCGTTTGCACCCATGCCTCACTTTTTAGAGTTGAGATCTGTGACCAGGTGTAACAGCGGACTTTAATTCCTTCTAACTCTGCTTTAAGGTGTGTAATAGTTTGACCTAGTCCTTCACTAAAGTCCACAGACTTAACTATTCTACACACTTAGGGGGTTCAGGATTTTCTTTGGAGCTTATAGTTCTAAGTTATTTCCTGGTCTTCCTCACATGTTGAATATGTAAAGAGTGAGTGAAGACATGTAGGTACATATGAGAAAGGTTCCCAGTTAGGCAGTAGACAGGGTAACTCAAAAGGCTGGGACATGTACTGTGTGTGAGGGAGCCCTGAGTTAAGTGTCCAGTATCACATAGTCCCCTGAGTGCCATCTGGGAATCGCTCTGAGCACTGCTGAGTGTGTACCCAAAACACCTTTTATATTGGGCATATATATGATCAGAAAACTTTCTCACATCAAAATATTCTCAAGATCAGTGTTTCCCAAAGTGGATGATGAGGAGTTTGGGGGCATTGACATTGGAAGAACTGGGGCTCGGGGTGCAGACTGAGACAGTATTAGCCCCAGGTACAGTTGTGGAGTGCTTTCTGAACAGCAAGAACAACCAGTGCTGGCGTGGGATGTGGGGAAAAAAGGGACTCTGATCCACTGTTGGTGGGAGTGCCGACTGGTCCAGCCCTTTTGGAAAACAATATGGGCATTCCTCCGAAAACTAGATATTGAGCTCCCATTTGATCCAGAAATAGCACTCCTGGGAATATACCCGGAGACCGAAAAACACATAGCAGAAACACTATCTGTACTTCTTTATTCATCTCTGCGCTGTTCACTATAGCTAGAATCTGGAAACAACCTAAATGCCCGAGAACAGAGGACTAGCTAAAGAAACTGTGGTTCATCTACACTATGGAATACTATGCGGCTGTCAGAAAAGATGAAATTATGAAATTTACCTGCAAATGGATGGACATGGAGACTATCATGCTGAGTGAAATTAGTCAGAAGGAAAAGGACAGATATAGAATGACTGCATTCATTAATACGACAAATAGATCTATCCACCAAGTGTTTTACTAAATGTGGGAAATGGTAATGGCAGATTAAAACTCACCATTGAATATACACAAAGAGACTTAAGTGATAAACCCTAAATACCTGCAGGGCTAGCCACAATGTGTAAAATAAGAGGGAGAGAGATGCAGAGACAGAGAGAGAGAGACAGAGAGAGAAAGAGAGGAAACTGGGTACCTGCTATTAAGGCAGCATGGCGGAGGGTGGGGTACATTGGTGGTGGAAATGGGCACTGGTGGAGGGATGGGTGCTGGTATACTGTATTACCAAGAACCAATTATGAACACCTTTGTAATTGTATGTTTCACTGTGGTATAATAAAAAATTTTAAAAAAAAGAAAAGTAGATTTCTGAGGAACCATTGAGTGATTTTCCCCCTAAAATGGGGTAGTAGGCCAAATAAATCAGGGAACCTCAGTTATAGTGTAATTCTAAGAACATATGACTAAATTCAGCCACTCCCATTCTCCTTTTCCTCACAATATATTTTGAGAACTAAGCGTGCTCAGATGTATTTATCCTAGCTAGAGAAACTGCCTAGTTAAGTTTCAGCAGATTAGTTCCTATCTCTCTCTCTATACACACACACACACACACACACACACACACACACACACACACACACACACTGGGAAAAAATAATGACCTGACCAGGGCTTCCCTACTCTTCCCTGTAGATGACTTTAATCTAGATTCCCTAAGTTCTTTCCTTTGTTTAAATAACTGATTTGTAAGTCACTTTATTTATTTATTTTGGACATCTATGGCTATGATCAGGGCCTGCTCTGTGTCCAGGGATCATTCCAGGTGGTGCCTCGGGAGACAATATGTGGTACTGGGGTCTGAACCCAGGTCAGCCAAATGCAAGGCAAGCATTTGAGCACTGGCCTATCCCTCCAGGCCCATTTCATTAACTTCTGTCCCCCAGTAAACAGTGCCCCAAAACACTATGTATTGAGATAATTCTTGTCAATCCCAGTCACTTCACTTGATCACTTGAACTCCGTTATTCATCGATTTGCTCGAGCAGGCGCCAGTAACATTTCCATTTGACCCTATCACGTGCCAATGTAGCCCAATGGCATCTGGTTGATTCAGGCAGAGTCTGGCAAGCTGTCCGATGCATGTTCGGTATGCCAAAACCAGTAACAGAAATGTCAATCCCAGTAGAAATAGAAAAAAATTAGTCAGATTTTAGCTTAATTAACAAGCATGAAGGAAGCACCAAATAATGAAAATTAAAAGCAAGTTTTGATTTATAATTTCATGTTGGATAGTTTGCTGAAACTCTTGAGCCTTGACAAAATGAAGGGTCAGTCACATGTTTCTAAAAATCTCATCAACCCCAAAGAATTCTGTGCTGTTTTCATTTCACAGATGTTGCACCAAATATTTAAGTGCATACAAATTGTGCTTCTGAGGTTGATTTCACAATTTAAAGGTGTGTTTTCTTATATAATAGTAACTGCTATTTTATGTTGAAAAAAAGTATAGTACTCAAAAATATTTTTTATTTGTACTACCATAATATTCCAGTGAACTGCTCTCAAAACATTTTTTCATTTGTCATTGTGTTAATGAACAAATGGGGAAAGGAGATGGCCAAATAGC
>JAJIBD010028840.1:0-15109 GCA_021461705.1 Cryptotis parvus
GAATATGGGACTGAAAGAGTCACGGGAATGTGGTTTCCTATCGGGGTCACTAAGTACTCTGTCGAAAGTACCTATGGAGAGATTTCACACGCTGTCAGGGAAGGAGAAACAAATGTATCTCAGTCATGAAGTGACTGATAATATCCCCTGAAAAACCCTCATGTTGGGTAGGCTTGAAAGATAGTAAAGAAATTCAGGCTCTTGGCTTGCATATGGCCAACTCCAGTGCCATGTCCCTTAAGCACTGCCAGGACAGAATAAATTTCATGTTGGAGCCAGAGAGCTAATATAGGAGGTAAGAGACTTGTATTGGGTAGTGGAGCCATGGCCCCTCTATGAATTCCTAGCATTACATATGGTCCTCTAAGCACCTCCTAGGGTCACTCCTGAGCAGAGCCCCTGAGATTCTGAGTGTGGTTAACCACCCTGATACTCCCACAAATGCATGTTTCAGCCAAGCAATATTTTTTTTTGGCTTTTTGGGTCACACCCGGCGATGCTCAGGGTTTTTTCCTGGCTCTGCACTCAGGAATTACTCCTGGCAGTGCTCGGGGGACCATATGGGATGCCGGGATTGAACCCAGGCCGGCAAGGGCCGCTGCGTGAAAGGCAAATGCCCTACCGCTGGGCTATCGCTCCAGCCTCGCAATTTTTATCTCAAAAGTGTTGAGTAGTCCCTGCTTGTCACACCAACAAAGATCTCTACTTCCTGTCTTGCCCCAGAGCAGGATAGGGTCAGCGGAGCAGAGTTCTCAAAGCATCTCTCTATGGTCTGCTGGGTGGGTAAGATTGTCCTTGCTTGAGTTTTCCTGCATTTGCTCTTAGTTCCCTGTTTTCTGATGCCTCATCACACAGGCCATGCTAAAAAATGGTTTGCTCCAGGGTCCAAGGCTTTCTCAGAATGATGTTCAGGTGCTCCTGGATGCTTATTTGCTTTTGGACTTTCTAGCCAAGGAGGATGAGAGCGAAAGAAAAGGCAAAGTGAGCAGGTTACCAATGATCCTCATCTGTTCATCCCTCATCCTCCTCCACCTTTTGGGCCGGCTCAGGCTTCATGAGATTTCTAAATGGTTTTACATTTGTTTGTTTCCCAGAAGTGTTTTTCAAACCTTTCCCTACTCTTTTTGTTGTTTGTTTTGTTTTTGGGTCATACCTGGTGATGCTCTGGGTTACTCCTGGCTCTGCACTTGGGAATTACACCTGGCTGTGCTCAGGGCACCATTTAGGAAGCCTGGGGTTGAATCCAGGTTGGCTGTAGGCAAGGCAAGTATCCTACCTACTGTACTATTGTTCTGCTCCCCCACCCCAACCCCTTTCCTGATCTGACCTGTTTCCTTTCTGTGGATCTCCTGTCCTACTGGTTGCTCCCCTAGTCTTGCACCATGACCTTGAATTACTGAGATTTTCATCTATGGACCTCTTGGAATATCCTGAGTACACTTTGGGGACCATAGCTCCAGTTGAGAAACCCTTTCCTATAGGAAAGTGTTCCCTTGAGACAGGGCCCTAGAGAGGAGTGAGCAGGTTTTCTGATCCTCACTAAACTGTCAGTTTCTTTGACCTTCATAGCACTTAACCTTCTCTCCTGCATTAAAACGCACCTGGAGCAGCACCTACCGTCGGCAAGGTGGCTTGATGGTTTTCACATGCAAGCAACCACTTCTTGTCATGAGATAAATACAGGAAATCAACACTATAACCAAATGCATTTATTTTAGAAACTTCTCTTAACTCAGGCACAGTCAGTGTGTAGATGTCACCTTTTATGCTGCCCACCTGAAACCAAAGCATCACCACCGTGTTACTGGCAAAGGATGGAACATTGAAAGCACACAGAAATCAGGGGCGATATAGAACATTGTTCCTCCAATCACACAGTGAAGTATAAGCCTTTGCCAATAACTTAAGTAATGAAAGGCCAGAAACACCAAATGCTGATCAGGTCCACACATTCATTGTTGGTTGGACTGTAAGTTGATTTAGTATCTATGGGAAACAGTCCAAAAGATGTTTAAACTAAAATTATAACAATTATCTAGAAACTACTCCAAAGAACCCAAAAATCACTAATTTAAAAGATATATGCACGTGTTTGTTCACTGCAGTGCTATCTGCATTAGCCAAGATTTGAAGACAACCCAAGAGTCCAACAACGGATGGTTGGAATAATAGATATAGCATAGATCACTTTATCACTTGTCTTCCCATTGTTCATTGATTTGCTCAAGTGGGTGCCAGTGACATCTCCATTCTTTGGGAATAAGGTCCATTATTGTTACTGTCTTTGGCATATCAAATACACCCCTGGTAGCTTGCCAGGCTCTGCCGTGGCTCTGGGTTCATCCCAGGGGTCCCCGTCTTTTCCATGTCAGACCATCAACCATCCAGGGCCCACGGGGCAGAGCCCTGGGTGTAGACAAACCTGTCTCCTGCCTGCCACCTGCTGACACAGCCAGGCACCGCAGCCACACCTGCAACACCCCAAGAGGCAGGGATGGCATATAAGCCCTATGGAATTCCTAAAAGCCATCATAAAAGATGAAATCTTGCCTTTTTTTCTTACAAAATGAATGAAACTAGAATGGGTCAAGCTAAAATGAAGCAAGTCAGAGGAAGAGAAACAAATGCTGCATGATCTCACTCAGGTAGGGCACAGAGGAAAGAAACAAGAGCACAGACAATGACCAGTAAAAATCCTTTGACTTGGACCCAAGAATGAAGGGAAACCAAGGTGAGGTGAGCAGCCGTACTGCCATTGTGGGGGATCCAATAGCAATAGTAGAGGTATCTTGACCTCTATCTCTTTGATGGTGGGTAGCATTGTACCCCCAAAGCATATCAGCATTTATAGTCTCGTAAATCAATGTTACATTATCAAATAAATAAAACCAATGCCTAGCCAACCTCAAAAAGTTGTTGTGGAGGTCCAATTATTCTTCCTGAAGGTACTTTACTCATTAGCACATCAATACTATTCCTTTCCCTTCAACATTTCCCCAGATACGTATCTCTCCCCCGACCCTGTCCAAGCCTTTAGACTTTACAGTATTTCTGTATAATATTCTTATGTGGAAGAGGAGACATATAAAGATAATTCAGGAAAGATTTTGCTTTATAGCAAAAGCTAGTGAAGTGTACTGGAGAAGACCAAAGTCCAGGATGGAATGGGGCTTGTATGAGCTGCATTTGCTGGCTTTCTGTGGCTCTGGGGGAATGTGGGAAGGATGACCTCAGGCAGACGGACGTGATGTGCACAGGGAATGGGACTCCGCAGCTGTGATGGCAGCACATTTTACTTGGTGGACCCCTCCAGAAGCATGGTTCACTTACCATCAGGAATGCACCCTTCATAGTGATACAAGTTTCCAAGGAAAAACAGGGATGGGGCATGTTGAGAGTAGCCAAAGCCTCTTTATCCAAACAATTCCACATTTTGATGATTCCTTCCACATCCACAGTGAATACAAGATACATCTGAGGGAGGGTTGCAAGATTCAAGATGCTCGATTTCTGGACTGGGCTTGCCCAGATCACAGTGCCCTAGAGAACAAAAAGAACACTTGGGTGTGTTCAAGGGGCCATTCACACCCTCTCTGCTATCATTCCACTGGTCTTGACTTGGACACCTTCGGATCTGATTCAGATCCTGTTACTGGGGGAAAGAGTAAGACAGTGCTCCACAGCTCTCTTTATTGAAAGGCAGTAAGCAGGAGAAAGGAACTGTGTGGACTCACTAATATGAACAAAGGAAGGTCGGAGCTCGCTAATGTGAATGAAGACCAGAAGGAAATCATGCCATTCAACAAACCTGAATGAAACTGGCAGGTGTCATGTTAAGGAAAAATACTGGAGGATCTCATTCACTTGAGGGAACAGGACAAGGGAATGGAAAGTATCCAATGATGGCAAACTCATGGCCCTGAATCATATGTGAAATGCTAAGGAAGGACAGGAGATGAGGAAGTGGGCTCTGACGACATTGTCAAGATCTTGGACACTTCAGAGATATATAGATGTGAGCTAACTGTACATCACAACCATGAATCAACACTATCCTAAGTATATGACCCAAACTATAAGTGAAGTTTGATTAAAAATTTTGTTTTTTGGGGCTCTAGAGCAATAGCACAGTGGGTAGGGTGTTTGCTTTGCTCGCGGCTCACCTGGGTTTGATCCCTGGCATCCTATATGGTCCCCTGAGCACCACCAGAAGTAATTCTGGAGTGAAGAGTCAGGAGTAACTCCTGAGCGCAGATGGATGTGACCCAAAAAGAAAAAAAAATTTAATTCTGTTTTTGGGTCACACCCACAATGCTCAGATGTTACTCTTGGAGGTGCTTGGGAGGCCATATGGGATACCAGGGATTGAACCTAAGTTGGCCTTGTGTTAAGGCAAACTCTCTACCCACTCTACTATCGCTCTTGCCCAAAGTCACAAGTTTGTTCTCCAGTGCCGCCGACATGTACAGATAGTTTAAAGCCTGTGACCTCTTCCTAGGGCACCACAGCTAATATGTGTGAGCACCATCAATAGAGTATAAACAAAGAATAATCCAAGATCCACACTAAGGTCTTCTACCTCCCTATCCAGTGCTTCTTGTCCTGCATGTACTGGCTCTGACAGAGAAGATGGCCTTGGGTTCCCCCTTGGAGGTGGCCTGAGGCAGAGAGCACTTCCTGAAGGCTGTAAGACAAAACCCATTATCTGACAGAAGCAGAACAGGTAATGAACAGGCACAGTGCCCAAAGATCAGCTATTTCTCCTTTCAGTCACTAATAAAACATTATACCTGAAGTAAATTTATCCCCAAAGGTGAACCTGTGGGTTCGATCCTCAGCACTACTTGGCCCCTGAGTACCACGGAGCAGTGCAGGGTATAGCACCCCTAAAACCAACTTTAGGGGTCTGAGAGAATACCGGGTGAAGGTGCCTGTACCTTGCATGTGGTTGATTCTGGTTCTATCCCGCCACTGCATATGGTCCTCTGAGCACCATCAGAGACAGGGATAGCCCCTGAGGACCACCAAACCCCTCAAAAAGCGAATCTGTTTATCCGGAATATAAATGAAGGCACAGATGAACTCCTGGAGACTTCCTTTGTCAGAAATTCCACAAGATTTTCCTCCCAGCACTTGTTCTGCAGGTTTAACTGGGGGAGGGGGTGGTGAGGGGGCGCACGGGTGTGCTTTATGGGACTCTGCAGGGCCAGACTCACCTCCTGCACGTCCCAGGCATACAGCCTGCACTTGGATGACACTGTGCACAAGATTGACTTTTCCTGTCCATCCACTGTGTGGCCATTGCCTGAGAGATACGCCATAGGTCCAATGAGCCCTAGAAAGAAACAGACCGTGTTAAGCTTGTGTGGCCACAGGCAGGAGAGGGATGAGCCAAAGACAGAGAAGCCGCGGAAGATGATGGTAAGTTTTCCTGCGTGCTCTGAGGAGGGTTTGCATATCAATTGCCTATGAGAGCATCAGAGTTTTTGGCAACTGGGCTTCAAAGTCATCCAACATGGGCTCTCATTGTTGATCTGAGAGATAATGGCTAACTTGTATTTCACTTTAATTTTAGTGTTGTAGACATAATATGGGACTCACAGACATGGGGCAGAGCTGCTACTGGCTCTCCCTGTGCCCAGCTGCTCACAAGGCGCCCAGGAGGGATGGCAGGTTCTAGCCCTGGCCCACCACCCCAGCAGAGCCTTGCAACAAGCCAGACGACCCCCCACTCCAGGAGGGCCTCCATTTTTCCACATCCGGACTTCCCTCTCATCAGAACTCCACCCAGCAGACCAGCCTATAACAGGCCCGGCTTGCGCAGCCACAAGCAGCCGCGCAGTTCATCAATAAATGCTGGATTTAGAGATGACTACAATAGTATGCTATCTGCACGGCAGAGCCTGGCAAGCTACCCGTGTTGTATTTGATATGCCAAATACCAGTAACAATTTTAGACCTCATTCCCATGACCTGATGGAATGGTTTGAGGCTCTTTATGTTCCTGGAGCAAGAAGGTGCCCTTGGGCTCTACTAGCATGAGACAGGACATATGGAGATGCTACTGGTGCCCGCTCAAACCAATCGATGATGAACAGGAAGACAGTGATACAGTGACAGACATAATATGGAGATTATAAAAGACAAAATTCTCCACATATATATTTTTTAAATACTAGGCAAACCCCCAGGGACTCACACATGAGCGGGATGTGTTTCATGGCTAATTTACACCCCACCCACCTCCACAGTCAAGGAAAGTATTCTGAGCTAGAAGGTATCAGGAACTAAGCAAGTGGTCACTTGTCTGCCCGTTGCTCATTGATTTGCTCGCGAGCGGGCACCAGTAACATCTCCATATGTCCCTGTCGGACATATCGACATCTCCATATTTCCCTTTTGGGGGCTAGTGTAGCCCAAGGACATCTGCTTGCTCCAGGAACACAAAGAGCCTCAGACCATTTGTTCAGGTCATGGGAATGAGTGGTAGAACATGTTATTTTTAAAATGTCTCCCCTTGGGAGCAGGGAGACAGTACATTAGGCCGGGCCCTTGTCTTGTATGTGGCCAACTTGGGGTCAATCCCTGGCACCGCCTATGACCCCTGAGCAGAGCCAGAGTAAGTCCTGCACCAGGTGTGGCCCTTATACCGCTGTTGCTTTCACAACCCCACATTCAGGGGTGGGTGGTGTCACAACTCACAGATTAAGTAGCTTTCCCCTAGGTGCCCCAGTGCTCATACCGATGTTACCCCTTGTTTCTTTGAGCCTAAAGTCCTGCGGCTGTGCCAGGGCCATCTGGCGCTCCTGCCTCGTTAGTCTGAGGAAGAACTGCTTCCACGTCTGTGTGCCGGGAAGCTGAGTGAAGTGGCAGAAGCTCCATTTCTTCAGACACAGGTTTCTGGAAACAAGGTCACAGTCCCATCAGTTCCAAGGTCTCTGTCCTATTGGCCCCACTGACCTTCACCCCATTCTCTCACCCCTGCCCACAGCCTGCCCCTAACCTTCTCCTCTGCCCTGGGCAAACCAGCCTCTTCTCCCAGCCCTTGCTTTCCTCACCTCCATAGGGATTCAGTCTCTGCAACTTTCTTCCAGGACTGGGGGTGGGGAGAAAGAAACAGACAGTCACGATCTCCAGCACCTAAATGCTGGCTGCCCCTCTGCTAGCATTTGTGCTGGGCCAAGGCCGGCATATCAGCAGTCACCATTCCCGTTCTCTCTCTCCCGCCCGCTCACTTTAGGGTCACACCCAGTGATGCTCAGGGGTTACTCCTGGCTCTGCGCTCAGAAATTACACCTGGCAGTGCTCAGGGGACCATATGGGATGATGGAGATTAAAACCTAGGTTGGCCACATGCAAGGCAAACGCCCTCCCCACTGTACTATGGCTCCGGTCCCTCATTCCAGTTCTCGAAGGCTTGCAGTGCTGGGAGCTGAGGGAGATGGCTAATAGTATGGCCTGTTTCTGCGGCTGACACAGTCCTTGGTGTTCCTGGAGGATATTCAGGAATAGCCCATTTCTGAGAGCTTGAAATGGGAGCTTCTGGGACTATTGAATCAATACTACACACCTGTAGCAGCTAGTCTGTTGCTTTGGGCCACACCCTGCAGGGATCACAAATTCCTTCTGGTGGTGCGAGGGTTTGAAGCTGGGTGGGCCGTGTTCAGTACAAATCTTTTATTTTATTTTATTTTATTTTTTTTGCTTCTTTTTTGGGTCACACCGGAAATGCTCAGGGGTTTCTCCTGGCTCTGCACTCAGGAATTACTCCTGGCAGTGCTCGGGGGGACCATATGGGATGCTGGGGATTGAACCCTGGCTGGCACGGGCCAGCCGCATGCAAGGCAAATGCCCTACCCGCTGGGCTATCGCTCCGGCCCCAGTACAAGAGTCTTACGTGCTGTATTAGCTCCCTGACCCCACTAGTTGGTTTTTTCCCTCTTTTTCTCTTTCTTTTGTCCTTTTTGGATCAGACCTGGCAATGCTCAGGGCTGATTCCTGGCTCTGCATTCAAGATTTACTCCTGGTGGTGCTTGGGGATCATATGGGATGCTGGGGATCAAACCAGGTCAGCCATGTGCAAGGCCAAAGCCTGACCCACTGTACTATTGCTCCGGCCCCAGCTAGTGATTATTTAACATACTAGGAGGTCCTCAGAATGAACGCTATTAACCTCAAAATACTCAATATATTGTTCCATTATTCTGAAAATGCTGCTTACTAATGGGTCAGGTGAAACAATTGAGTACCAGGGATATGGGTATTTCAGAGGGCAGACCTAAAAAAAATCAGACAGATCTGGTAACTTTTTTTTTTGTTTTTTTTTTGGGTCATACCCAGCAATGCTCAGGGGTTATTCCTGGCTCTGCACTCAGGAATTACTCCGAGTGGTGCTCGGGGGACCATATGGGATGCCAGGGATTGAACCCAGGTTGGCTGCATGCAAGGCAAACGCCTGACCCACAGATCTGGTAACATTTAAGAAATGAAGGGAGAGGGCCAGAGTGATAGCCCAGTGGGTGGGGCATTTGCCTTGCACGAGGCCGGCCTGTGCTGCCAGCCCGGGTTCAATCCCCGGCATCCCATATGGTCCCCTGAGCACCGCCAGGAGTTAATTCCTGAGTGCAGAGCCAGGAGTAACCCCTGAGCATCGCCGGAAGTGACCCAAAAAGCAAAAAAAAAAAAAGAAATGAAGGGAGAATGATGGGATAGCGCCGGTGCGGCAAAGACATTAAGGCCGAGAGAGTAAGGTGAAAGGTATCTTGAGCAAGAGACAGGGAAAATAGATGACAGAACTGTCAGCACAGAGTGACAGAGAGTGAACGGTTTTTACCTTGTTCACCTTGGTAACCTGTAGCAGGCTGAACACATCGAGAAAGGAGAAGATTCTCAACAACGGCAAGTCGGGCAACTGGATCTCCATCTCACGCAGCCTGAACCCACCTCCTGCCTTCTTTTTTCCCGCAGAAGATGGCCCTGATTTAAAAGCCTGGGCCAAATGTGCAGCACTTGGGAGGCCATCCACTCACCGACCCTGGCTCTGAGGCAAAGAGCTTCAGGTGAGCCTGCTCGCCCTCAGGCCCCTCCCTGGGCCCAATGCACACAGCTGAGGGCATCCCTCTAACGGCAGTTGGTGTTCATGGTCTTTCTGCCTTTCTCAACTGTGGGTCAGTTGGGCCCTCTGTGAGTACAAAGGATGTTCAAAAGCAACCACAGGTGAAAAACCAATAACTGGGGGGTCGAGCGGGGAGGTCATACTATGAGACTAAGGTAGCCCAAAGGTAGGACAGTAAGACCACAGGAAGGGAACAAGTTCGGAAGGGGACCATGGCTGGGAAAAAAGACAGAGAAACACAGGTTCATGTCCTCCAGCCAGTTTCTTTACAAGGAAATGCGGAGCTGGGCACAGCCCTATTGCTGATTTGTCAGGACACTAAACATTTTCCACTAACATCTTCATGTCTCCTCAGCTCTCTGTGTGCCATCCACGCTCAAGTTCCAAGCGCGTCAGGCGAGAATCCGCTGACGGAGGGGACGCTAGTTGTCCAGGAGGACGTTCTCACAGCTGAGCACAGTCCCTGTGCTCCTGGGTCCCACTGGGAACTGCATCCGGTTTCTGACGGGAGGGAAGACCGAGTCTAACCTCCATGCTGGCTGGACGAGCACGCAGGCCTTGTCTGGGGGGGTTCAGACAGTCACTGCCTTTCCCTTGTGACAGAAGCTTTTCCCCCAAACCCTGCTGACCCATTCCACGTTTCTCTATGGGGGAGCCTCGCTCAGGCTGAGCAGTGACCCTTTCCTTAAACTGCTATCATCAGGCTCAACAGATCTCATAAATAGGTGCTAGAAAATTCTATGAGTGATTTGACCAAAATAAAGCAGAGCGAAACATACACAAATACCTTCCCTCTTTTCACTTCTAAATTATAAGGTAAGTTATCAACACATTTGTCCTCTCTTTTTGGGATTCTTCAAAACCTTAGTTCGCTGAGGTTACTGGAACTGCAACTTCCCCACGGCCTCCTCACGGTAATTCGGGCTCCTTTGCTGTGCTTATATTTATTTTTCAATGGTTTTGGACATAATCAAAGGATTTTTTTTAACCTCTATCCAGGCTTTGCCCATCATTTTCCTTTCCAGAAAATATATCAAGAAGAATGTAAATACTGTCGTAAATTTGGTTTATTTAGAGATTTGAGGGAAAGTACTATGTCCAAGAGAGGAGAGAGATGAGGATACCCTATAAAGTAAAAGAAAGAGATTGCATATCCCAAATTGATATGGAGGCAGCCTACAGAGTGAGGATAAATAACTTGCAAAGTTTTATAGGCTTTCTCCAAACATCCCTCACTTAAGGCTTTCTACTAGATAAAAGCCTGTTATTATGGCATTGTGTTATTATGGCATTGTCAGAGCAAGAGGTTTTAGCTTTTTTAAAAAAATATTTTATTATGCCACCGTGATACACAATTACAAAGATGTTCATAAGATGTTCATATTTGGGTTTGGTCATACAGTGTTCCAGCACCCATCCCTCCACCAGTGCCCATTTCCCACCACCAATGTCGCCGATTCCCTCCCCCTCCCTAGCCTGCCTCTATGCAGGTTCTTTATTTCTTTCTCTTTCTCGCTATCTCTTTCTCTTTTCAAAGGTTTTTTTTTAATTAAGGAAGTTAGGTCGCCCTCCACCCCCACCCCAGGCAAAAGCAGTGCTCTTCCATGAGCAACATCTCTGGCCAAACATGACCTTTCTGTTGATAAAACATTGGTAGATGAGGGAAAGCCTATAATTTCTACTATGTTCTTGGCAGCTCTATTACTCACTGTATTTGTTTATTGCTCTATCTCACTGTTTATGTAATAAATTTCTGGGCATCTAAGACTTGCGATGAAGTACACAGAATTACCCATTCAGGGACGTTTTGCCTCCAAGGAACCATAATTCTCTCTGGAAGTGAGATTAGCCTCTCTCCACTGATTTACAGTGTCTGGGGACAATCAGCTTCCCATCATTCTGGAAGCCACTGGAAAGTTTCTCTTCGAGGTAATTTTGACAGTCTCCCCGGGCGTTTTCCTCATCCAGGAGTAACTGTCTGCAATAATGAATACCCTGGACAAATCCTTTCAGAGAATTAGCGCGCTGTCCCCTTGCAGCCTCTGTAGCTCCTCTAGAGAGGAGAGTAGAGCCGCAGCTCTGGAGGGAGATGAGGTCAGAGGTCTCCAAAGTTATAAGGCAGCGGTAGCTGCTTCTTCCCTGACAGACCAGCTGCCTCCCAGAGCCACAATGCCAGCAGGTGAGGCCACTCAGCGAGCGCTGTGAGTATTCCTGCATCTCAGGTGAGGGGAAATGTTTGAGTAGATGCTGAGGGGCCTCTCCCTGCAGGAGGGGGAGAGCTGTGTCCTGGGGATGGGAGAGAAGCGCTCTCGGCCCTTCCTCTCCCTCCATGGACCTCAGATACCAGTTTGTCTTTCAGACAAAGAGCAGTCTGAGATTATCTACCTCCTCTCTCTGATAAAGCATGTGCTCCTATGATTTTCATCTGCAAAGATTAAGATTCTTAACCACATCTCAAGATGTCAAAATAATTCAGTGAGAGACAGCAATGATTACGTGGATTATGTTTAGTATATATTGGTAAACCTACTTTTCCTCTGGTCTCTGACTGGTTGAACCCGGATGGTCTGTTTTAGGTTTGTGGGGGGGCAGGTGTGTGTGGAGGGATTTGGCAGCATCCAGAAGCGTTCAGGCTCCCTACTGGTTGTGCTCAGGTCTCATTCCTGATGGTGATTGCAGAACCATAGGCGATGCAGGGATTAAATTTGGTTGCCTATCAATAAACTTACCACATTATTTGTTCTTTTTTTTTTTTTGCTTATAGGTTTGTTTTTCCAGAGCTACAACATGTCATAGGCAGAACACTGCATCCTTACCCACTAAATATTTCTTTTTTTTCCCCAAATTTTATTACACCATTTTAGACCTACAATTGCAAGATGCTCATGTAGAGTTTTGGTTCTACAGTGTTCCAACACCCATCCCTCCACCCAAACCCATCTCCCATCACCAAAGTCCCCACCTCCCTCCTCCCTCCCACACCTCAACTACTTGGCGGGTTCTGTATGTCTTTTCTCTCCTCTCTATCTCTCCCTCCCGCCTAACTTTCCTGCACATCATAGAATGCAGTGCATTAAAGGACATTACTGTTTCCACTATTTTGATGGACCAGCGCGGCCGCTTGCGCTGCCTGGGCTCTAACTGGTTTTGCTCTGTTAATCTGGTCGTGAGGTAGTATCCCAGCATCTGGACAGTGAAGGTGGTGGCTAGTGTGGTAGGCGTGAGTTTCATCCGGCTGCTTCCGGACCCCCAGAGGTAATGGGCCCACTCCCAAAACCCATCTGTCCTCCTGGGAGCCCCATGGTCAGCTGAGCCTGGGGAAAGCGGAGTTCCAGCTTCCTCAGGCATGTCCGAGGCCCCAGGGCAGCTCCTGGGCGGGGCCACCAGGCTCGACAAAATGGAGGGGGAGAACACATTATTTGTTCTTTAGTTAAGTATTTGTGGGCCTGAAATAGAAACAGTCACTGTTAAGTGTAAGCATCCTGAACCCATGAGAAGGAAAGAGATCATGGCCGTGCTCATACTAAACTGAGGTTCTCCCGCCAGTCTGTTTGGCCCTTTTATGGCTCTCCTTAACCCATCACACACCCCAAATACCACCTTGTCATTTTCTCTAAGCTCTAAGGTAGTCTAAGCTACTGCAATATTAAAAGCCTTCACGGAGTCATTCTCATCAAAGAGACCAGTGCTGTACCGCTTGCACAGAAGTTTATCAGTCTTAGAGATAGAACATGTATGTAGATTTTAGGGAATTGTCTCCATAGTTTTCAGTCAAGTCCAGGGACCACTCTGATAGTGATCGATTCATCAGGGCTAGAATATTTATATTGCATGCACTTGTCCTTAGCCACAATCTACTATCACCTCAGTTTTCAACATCTGTTGATTTAGTGTTTTATACTCACACATGTACATGTCTTAATTTTGCTGTAGCATCTTTCACCAAACTCATTTCTGAAAATTATGCCTATATACTATCATTCTTTTATTTAATGATTATTCTCTAATTTGTTAGTCTTTAATTCTCATATTTCAGGCCTCTTCTTCTTCTTCCTCTTCCTCCTCCTCCTCCTCCTCCTCCTCCTCCTCCTCCTCCTCCTTCTTCTTCTTCTTTTTTTTTTTGCTTCCTGGGTCCCATCCAGCAATGCGCAGGAGTTACTCCTGGCTCTGCACTCAGGAATTACTCCTGACAGTGCTCAGGGGATCTTTTGGGATGCTGGGGATCAAACCTGGGTCAGCTGCGTGCAAGGCAAACACCCTACCTGTACTATCGCCTCCAGCCCCTCAGGCTTCTATTCTTTTATTGCTTGTTTTATTTTTTTCTTCAACTCTTCTACTATCTGTTTTTTGGGACTCAGCAGTGCTGCTCAGGGACGCTCCTGGCTCTGTGCTCAGAAACCTCCTGTAGTGGCCCTCAGAGCACCTCAACGTGGTGCCAGAGAGTGAACTGGGGTCAACTGAGTGACTTACTGTCTCGCCAATCCTAACATTGATGCTTTTAAAAAATAATTTTAGTGTTCTAAGTTTTCCTGTGTTACCATCTATAAAAGTGTTGTATTTTACAGCTCAATTTTTCTAAGAAATTTGCTGATTATGTTGAAAGGGTTAGAATTCTTCTGTTACCGCATTTTGATATTTGCTGAAATGATTTTGCACTTTATTTTCTCTGCGTCAGAAGGAGACAGTAAATATGTCTTTTACCCAGAGTGCAGCTGATACAGGAGCAAGCATCACTATGCTTTTCTTCTCTAAATGAACATGTGAAATAAAGGGTGGAAACTCAGAAATTCAAGCAACCCTTTTTGATTGATGCTTACTCCAAACCATACCGCATATTTTTTCTCTCCTGCTATTTTTCAATGTTCATATATTGGTTTCTCCATCAATTTCTTTATTATAGATAGATTAATAAGTGAATTAAAGTATTCACTTACAGCAAGATAGGAGGTCGATGTTGGATGGTTCAGTGTCGGGGAACGCCACCGGGGTCCCCGACAGTGTCAGGACAGAGGTTGTCTTCTACCTCCGAGGACACCGGAGAGACAGATGAAAACTCACGAGTCCAGTGCAGTTCCAAAAATGGCTTTTAATAGTACAAAAGCTCTTCCACAGCACTCCAATATAATGAACAAACTCTAGCTCTGGTCCGAACTTAGACCATACAAAAGAGCCTAAGTCTCCCACCAAAGAGAGAGAGGATCTCACCCAGAGCTGAGTCCTACCCAGAAGAAGGAGCAAAGGCCAAAGATCAAAAGGCCAAAAGCCAAAAAGCTGAAGGCTGAGGAACCAAAAAGGCAAAGGTAAAAGGTGAAGGGGCCTCAAGTCAGCCCCTTATATACACCAAAGTAATCCAATCGGGAGGTTGTCATGCCAACAAAGAACCCTAAACAGAGTGTAGTGCTACACCCTATTGTAGGTATAAACAAAGGTTACGCCAAGGACTAATCCCGAGATTATCTCTTATGTAAAACACTGGAGAGAGGGGGGCTGATATAAAGTAATACATCTTAACTTCATGAGCTTCATGTAATCTAGATGGTACCCACAGGTCCTTCTTATTATTATCTGCAACCAGGGTGATTCTGAGTATCTTGTTCTCATGTACTGAAAGGGTCATACTCGCCTGCTTAGAGCAAACTAGTATGATCCTTCCTATAGTCTTCCCTTTAGTCTCAGCGTAGCCAGGGTGGTAGTCTCCTGGTAAATTCTAACTGTCCCACGTTGGGTGCAGTGGGTATAAAGAGGAGCTGTGCCCAATCTAGAAAACATAGAAGTCTTAGTAGATGTATAAGTCAGAAGTTATTCAATCAAGGTGACTTCTGTAAGTGCCACACCCTCTAGCAGTGTTTACATAGAAGAGAGATCTCATTAGAATGAACATTGGCTTAAATAAGATTAAGCTGGGAGTGAGCAAAACAACAAAACTCCCAGATTAGCTAAACATGTCCTCCAACAGTTCAGAAAGTACATTTTGATAAAAACTCAAAGAGTGAC
>JAJIBD010028841.1:0-57738 GCA_021461705.1 Cryptotis parvus
CATCATCTGTCGGGGAATGCGCGCCAGGGTCCCCGACAGTGTCAGGACAGAGGTTCTCTTCTACCTCCGAGGACGCTGGGAGAACAGATGAAAACTCACGAATCCGGTGCAGTTCCAAAAATGGCTTTTAATAGTACAAAAGCTCTTCCACAGCAATCCAATATAATGAACAAACCCTCTAGCTCTGGTCCAAACTTAGACCATACAAAAGAGCCTAAGTCTCCCACCAAAGAGAGGGGAGAGAGAATCTCACCCGAGCTGAGTCCTATCCAGAAGAAGGAGCAAAAGGCCAAGGAGCAAAAGGCCAAAAGCCAAAAGCTGAAGGCTGAGGAACCAAAAGGCAAAAGGTGAAGGGGCCTCAAGTCAGCCCCCTTATATACACCAAAGTAATCCAATCCGGAGGTTGTCATGCCAACAAAGAACCCTAAACAGAGTGTAGTGCCACACCCTATTGCAGGTATAAACAAAGGTTACACCAAGGACTAATCCCGAGATTATCTCTTATGTAAAACACTGGAGAGAGGGGGCTGATATAAAGTAATACATCTTAACTTCATGAGCTTCATGTAATCTAGATGGTATCCACAAGGTCCTTATTATTATCTGCACCAGTGTGATTCTGAGTATCTTGTTCTCATGTACTGAAAGGGTCATACTCGCCTGCTTAGAGCAAACTAGTATGATCCTTCCTATAGTCTTCCTTTAGTCTCAGCATAGCCAGGGTGGTAGTCTCCTGGTAAATTCTAACTGTCCCACGTTGGGTGCAGTGGGTATAAAGAGGAGCTGTGCCCAATCTAGAAAACATAGAAGTCTTAGTAGATGTATAAGTCAGAAGTTATTCAATCAAGGTAACTTCTGTAACTGCCACACCCTCTAGAAGTGTTTACATAGAAGAGAGATCTCATTAGAATGAAACTTGGCTTAAATAAGATTAAGCTGGGAGTGAGCAAAACGACAAAACTCCCAGATTAGCTAAACATGTCCTCCAACAATCATCGATTTGCTTGAGCGGGCACCAGTAACATCTCCATATGACCTGTCTCATGCAAGTAGAGCCCAAGGGCACCTGCTTGCTCCAGGAACATAAAGAGCCTCAAACCATTCCATCAGGTCATGGGAATGAGGTCTATAATTGTTACTGGTATCTGGCATATCAAATATGACACAGGTAGCTTGCCAGGCTCTGCCGTGAGGGTAGCATACTCTTGTAGTCCTCTCAAAATCCAGCATTTATTGATGAACCGCACGGCCGCTTGCCGCCACGCGAGCTGTGCTGTGATAGACTGGTCTGCTGGGTGAAGTTCTGATGAGGGGAAGTCCGGATGTGGAAAATGGAGGTCCTCATGGAGTGGGGGTCGTCTGGCTTGTTGTGAGGCTCTGCTGGGGTGGCGGGCCAGGGCTAGAACCTGCCATCCCTCCCGGGCACCTCATGAGCGGCTGGGCACAGTGAGAGCCAGTAGCATCTCTGCCCCATGTCTGTCCCCATGTCAAGCCTAAATAACAAATTTAATAACTAAACATAAAATAAAGGAAGATATATGGTATTTGGACAACTGATAGAACAGTATTGGTCCATGGTTGCATGCATTGGCATAGCATACATTTATGATAAGTGTGAAAATACAGGCCCAAAATATATAAAATTTGTATTGTGATGTACATACCTGTGCAGTCTTGTTTAAAAACATTATCTCAAAGAAATAAAATAGGAAAATGCTTTGGGGATTTATTAGTGGGCTGGTATGGTAGCAAATGATGAAGAGATGGAGCTATGCTCCTATAATATAGATCACGAGATCAATAGACATCCCGTTTTCAACTATTTCCTCGAGCAGCACCAGTAACATTTCCATTTGACCCTATCATGTACCAGTGTAGTCCAATGGCATCTGCTTGCTTCAGGAATACAAAGAGGCCTCAAATCGTTTGTTCAGGGTCTTGACGAAGAAGTCTGACCATCTTGTAGGCGGGCGGCCACGTTGATATTTTGACGTCCCATGGGATCCAGTCAGAGATGGCTCTAGTCTGAGTGGCCATCTCCAAATCGCATTACATGTCCAGCCCATCTGATTTCTGATGCCTTGGCATTGGAGACAGCATCTCTGACTCTGGAACGGCAACAGAGGTCAGAACTCCATATTCCTTATCTCACTTGAGTGAGGTGTGATATTCCAAGCATAGCTCTTTCGATTCCTCTTTGGGGAGACCTGAATAGCGTTCTCATCCTGCTTCGTAGGGCCCAGGTCTCTGAGTCCTAGTTAATGCAGAGAGAACTGTGGAGTTGAAGAGATGTGCTCAGAGCCATAGTTTATTTGTCCTTTTAGCTATTTCTTCAATGCTTTTTTTCCCTTTTATTTCTATTTTATTGTATTTTACTTTTAATGTTTTATTTTTACAATTAAAAGATATACAATTAAAAAGATCATATTTGGGTTTTGGTCATACAGTGTTCCAGCACCCATCCCTCCACCAGTGCCCATCTCCCACCACCAACGCCCCTGGTTCCCTCCCCTCCCCAAGCCCTCCTCCATAGCAGGTTCTTTATTTTTTTCCCTTTCTCTCTCTTTCTCTTTTCCTTCCCTTCCAGACTCTGGATTACAGAACATACATTAAAGGGTTGTCATGTGTATCTTTTTGCTTCTATTTAATGCTCAGTTCTAGGTTGGCATTAGTACCCTCGACAATTGTTAGCACACTGTTCCATTTTCTGTCTTACCTAAACTCTGACTCCCACACGTTTGTGACAATTTCCACTTTTGACAAGACCTCCTGATATATGTTTCACTTGACCTTGGATATTGGTATCATAATATGTACATATATATTTATGTTATGCGAATAAATGCAGTCATTCTGTATCTGTCTCTCTCCTTCTGGCTAATTTCACTCAACATAATTTTCTCCATGTCCATCCATTTATGTCCAAATTTTATAACTTCATTTTTCCTAACAGCTGCATAGCATTCCATTGTGAAGATGTACCAAAGCTTCTTTATCCAGTCATCGATTTTCGGGCACTCTGGTTGCTTCCAGATTCTGGCTATTGTGAATAATGCTGCTATGAACGTAAGAATAGGGATGGGGTTACCGCTGAGTAATTTTGGTTTCCCAGTGTAGATTCCCAGTAGTGGCATGGCTTGTTCAAATGGGAGTTCAATTTCTAGTCTTTGGAGGAATGTCTATATTGTTTTCCAGAAAGGCTGTACCAGCCAGCATTCCCACCAACAATGGATGAGTGTCTCCTTTTTCCCCACATCCATGCCAGCACTTGTTATTCTGGTTCTTTGAAAAAATAAACAAGATTGACAAACCATTGGCAAGACTTGTGAGGACAGGGGAAAGAGAGAACCCAAGTAAACAGAATCAGAAATAAAAATGGTGACATCACAACAGAAACCACAGAAACCCAAAAGATCATCAGAGATTAATTTGAGAGCCTGTATGCCATGAAACATGAGAATCTAGAAGAAATGGATAAATTCCTGAAGTCCTATAACCACAGCTGAAACAAGAAGACCTGCAATACCTGAATAAGCCTATCACCATCATGGAAATTGAAACAGTAATTAAAAGTCTACCCAAACACAAAAGCCCAGGTCCAGACGGAATCACTAGTGAACTCTACCAAACCTTTAAGGAGGACCTACTATCACTATCACTATCACTATCACTATCACTATCACTATCACTATCACTATCTTCCCGTTGATCATCTATTTGCTAGAGCGGGCACCAGCAATATCTCCATATATCCTGTCTCATGCTAGTAGAACCCAAAAGGCATCCGCTTGCTCCAGGAACATAAAGAGCCTCAAACCATTATATCAGGTCATGGAAATGATCTAATATAAATGTTACTGGTATTTCGCATATCAAATACGACACAAGCAGCTTGCCAGGCTTGCTGTGCCAGTGTCATACTCTTGTAGTCACCTCTAAATAAAGCAATTATTGATGAAGTGCTCGGCCGCTGACGGCCGCTGAGCCGGGCTGTGATAGTCTGGTCTGCTGGGTGGAGTTGTGATGAGAAAAAAGTCCGGATGTGGAAAACGGCGGGGCCCCCATGGAGTCGGGGAGTCGCCTGGCTTGTTGTGAGGCTCTGCTGGGGTGGCAGGCCAGGGCTAGAACCCGCCATGCGCCCCGGGCGCCTCATGAGCGGCTGGGCACAGGGAGAGCAAGTAGCAGCTCTGCCCCATATCTGAGAGTCTCTGGTTCCAGCATACCTGGGCCGGATTGAAAAAAAAACTGCTGCAGGGTGGGTGTCAATGATCTGGGCTGTGATAGTCTGGTCTGCTGGGTGGATTTGTGATGAGAAAAAGTCCGGATGTGGAAAACGGTGGCCCCCATGGAGTCGGGAGTCGTCTGGCTTGTTGTGAGGCTCTGTTGGGTGGCAGGCCAGGGCTAGAACCCACCATGCCTCTCGGGTGCCTCATGAGCGGCTGGGCACAGGGAGAGCAAGTAGCAGCTCTGCCCCATGTCTGAGAGTCTCTGGTTCAGCATACCTGGCCCGGATTGAAAAAAAAAAAAACTGCTGCAGGGTGGGTGTTGATGATCCGGGCTTTGATAGTCTGTTTTTCTGGGTGGAGTTGTGACGAAAAAAGAAGTCCGGATGTGGAAAACGGCGGCCCCAATGGAGTCAGGGGCGGGGGGGTCGTCTGGCTTGTTGTGAGGCTCTGCTGGGGTGGAATGCCAGGGCTAGAACCTGCTATGCCTCCCGGGCGCCTCATGAGCGGCTGGGCACAGGGAGAGCAAGTAGCAGCTCTGCCCCATGTCTGAGAGTCTCTGGTTCAGCATACCTGGGCCGGATTGAAAAAAAAACTGCTGCAGTGTGGGTGTCGATGATCCGGGCTGTGATAGTCTGTTCTTCTGGGTGGAGTTGTGACAGAAAGAAGTCCGGATGTGGAAAACTGCGGCCCCCATGGAGTCGGGGGTTGTCTGGCTTGTTGTGAGGCTCTGCTGGGGTGGCAGGCCCATTCCATTCTTCATCTGCAGAGGAAATAGTTGAAACAGAAACACTCCCAAACAGCTTCTAGAGGCATTTATCACCCTGATACCCAAAGCAGGGAGAGACAACACAAAGAAAGAAAACTACAGACCAATATCCCTAATGAACACGGATGCTAAGATCTTCAACAAAATACTAGGAAACAAAATCCAAAGACTCATCAAGAAGATTATACAGCATGACCAAGTAGGATTCATCCCGGGAATGCAAGGATGGCTCAACATTCGCAAGTCAATCAAAATAATACATCATATCAATTAAAAAAAAATAAAAACCATATGATCCTATCAATAGATGCAGAGAAAGCATGTGACAAGATCCAGCACCTGTTCATGATTAAAACCCTCCAGAAATTGGGAATTGAAGGGACTTTCCTCAAGATAGTTACAGCCATCTACCAAAAGCCCACAGCGAGCATCATTCTAAATGGGGAAAAATTGAAAGCCTTCCCCCTGAGATAAGGGACAAGACAAGGTTGCCCACTCATCTCTTTTTATTCAATATAGTACTGGAAGTACTTGCCATAGCAATCAGAGAAAAAAAAGGACATCAAGGGCATCCAGATAGGCAAGGAAGAAGTCAAGCTATCATTATTTGCAGATGACATGATATTATGCCTAGAGAACCTAAAGCTCTCTACCAAAAAACTCCTAGAAACAATAGATTCATATAGTAGAGTGGCAGGATACAAAATCAACACCCAAAAGTCAGTGGCTTTCCTATATACAAATAACGAAAGAGAAGAAAGGGATATTCAGGAAATGATTCCATTCACAATTGTGCCACAGAAAATCAAATACCTAGGAATCAACTTACCCAAGTGTGTAAAGGACCTGTACAAAGAAAACTACAAGACACTGCTCCAAGAGATAAAAGAGGACACAAGGACATGGAACCACATTCCCTGCTCATGGATGGGGAGAATCAACATTGTCAAAATGGTAATACTCCTAGAGCTCTGTACAGATTCAATGCAGTCCCTATAAGGATACCCATGACATTCTTCAAAAAAATTTATCAAACACTCCTGAAATTTGTATGGAACAATAAACCTCCAAGGATAGCTAAAGCAATCCTCGGGAAAAAGAAGATGGGCGGCATCACCTTTCCCAACTTCAAACTGTACTCCAAGGCAGTACTAATTAAAACAGCATGGTATTGGAATAAAAACAGACCTGTGGACCTTTGGAATAGAATTGAGTATCCTGACACCCAACCTCAAACACATGATCATTTAATCTTTGATAAAGGTGCAAAGAGTCTAAAATGGAGTAAGGAAAGCCTCTTCAACAAGTGGTGTTGGGAAAACTGGACAGCGACATGTAAAAAAAATGAATTTGGACCTGTGTCTTTCACCAAGCACAAAAATCAGATCAAAATGGATTAAAGATCTCAATATCAGACTTGAATCCATAAAAAGAAAATATCGGAAAAATCCTCCATGACATTGAAGCTAAAGGCATCTTCAAAGGTGAAACATCATGCACAAAGCAACTAGAAGAAAAGATAAACATATGGACTACATGAAACTAAAAAGCTTCTGCACCTCAAAAGTAACATTGACAGGGCGGAGCGATAGCCCAGCGGGTAGGGCGTTTGTCTTGCAAGCGGCTGGCCTGTGAAGGTCTGCTTCGATCTTGACATCCCATATGGTCCCCCCGAGCACCGCCAGGAGTAATTCCTGAGTGCAGAGCCAGGAGAAACCCCTGAGCATTGCTGGGTGTGACCCAAAAAAGCAAAAAAAAAAAAAACAGTGACTAAGATACAAAGGCAGTCCACAAAATGGGAAAGAATATTCACTCAATACCCATCTGATAAGGGGTTAATATCCAGGATATATCAGGCACTGGTAGAACTTTACAAGAAGAAAACAAACAACCCCATCAAGAAATGGGGAGAAATGAACAGAAACTTCAGCAAGGAAGAAATTCAAATGAACAAAAAACATATGAAAAAAATGCTCATCATCACTAATCATCAGAGAAATGCAATCAAAACAACAATGAGATATCACTTTACACCACAGAGAGTGGCTCATATTTCTTCGATGCTTTTAAAGGCATTCCATGCCACTCTCTTCCTCCTGCGCAGCTGAGGTTTTAGGTCATTCTTCATGTTGACTTCTCGACCTAGGTACACATAACTGCTGCATTTAGAGATGTTTGTTCCATTGAGAGTGAATGGGGCCTCTGGAACTAGTTCATTTTTCATGAACATAGTTTTGTTTAGATTCAGCTGTAGACCTATATTTCCGCATTCTCAGTCGAAGACAGCCAGCATTTGTGCCTCTTGGCTAATGTTTGGTGTTATTAGAACGATGTCATCAGTGAAGCGGAGGTTGTGTATTCGCCAACCATCTATCTTCACTCCCATTCCTTCCCATTCTTATTGTCGCATGATTTTCTCAAGAGTGGCGCTGAAGAGTTTGGGTGAAATGGTATCATCCTGTCAAAACCCTGTTTTGACATCCATGATCACTTCCTTGTAGAATGGTGAGATCCTAGTGGTTATCCGTAATACAGCTCATGAAGGATCTTGATGTGTTGGGTTTGAACACCTTATTTGTCTAGGGCTTTGATAACCACTTTGGTCTCAATAGAATCAAATACTATGCAGCTGTCAGAAAAGACGAAATAATGAAATTTACCTGCAAATGGATGGACATGGAGACTATAATGCTGAGTGAAATTAGTCAAAAAGAAAAGGACAGATATAGAATGACTGCATTCATTAATAGGATATAAATAGATACCAATGTTTTAGTAAGTGTGGGAAATGGTAATGGCAGACTAAAACTCACCATATACTAAGAAACTTAAGTGATAAACTCTAAATATCTGCAGGGCTAGCCACAATGTGTATAAGAAGAGGGAGAGAGATGCAGAGACAAGAGAGAAAGAGAGGAAACGGGGGTACCTGCTATTGAGACAGCCTGGGGGTGGGCCGAGAGGGGTGGGGTACATTGGTGGTGAAAATGGGGCACTGATGGAGGGATGGGTGTTGGAATACTGTACTACCAAGAAGCAATTATGAACACCTTTGTAATTGTATGTCTCATGGTGGTATACTAATTTAAAAAATTAAAAAGAAATAAATGAATAACGTGAGACAGAGCGACATCTTGAATGCCCTACAAACCTCAATGTGCTTGGTTACCGTGTGGATATGGTTGATTTTGCTGAATCCTTTTCGTAAGCCACCTTGCTCGCATGGTTATTAAATTTAATAACATAAATTTATTTTAATGATTGCAATCATGATAATAAATAAAAGTATTAAAATAACCAAAATCATAAAAGTATGATGTGAAAATACAAAAATAATTTTACTTATTTACTCTTGTCCCTGAAATAAAAGATTTTTCAATCTTGAAAATGTCTACATACATGCATGAACAAATTGTAAAACAGTGAATAAAAGTGAAGAATTTAGATTATGGGAATAATTTTTCTACTCTTTAGAACATCCATAAAATCACAATTAATATTTATGATTAGTTGTTTGTTACACATCTGCAGAGCCTAAAAGCAAAATGGTGAAACCGCTTTTAAAAATGTTACTCAGTATTACTCCGATTCTTATTACTAGATCATTTATTTTCATATTTCTTTTCCAGCTAAGAGTATCTCCTACTTTGACTCTTCAACAAAATTCAATAGTTTAGGTCATACATAAAAGTTTAGTGAAGTAATTTAGTTAGTGGATGACATGAAGGGCAATAGGACTGGGACCTTTGGCCTTCAGTATGACATGCTGTATTTTCTTGTTCTAATGCCATGTTATGTAAAATGTTCCACATAATTTGCTGTCTGTACCATTCCGCAAATATTATGGCTCTAGTACCTCCTTTACAGACATTTTGAAGACACTGTTGTCTTTTAGGGTTACTTTTAAGTCACACGTATAACATATACCTACACTGTACCCCTAGACCTAAACATAGACCTAAGCCTTTGCCTATATGATACTGATACTATACCTATATCTACTTATACCTATTCTGCACAAAATAGACTCATTAACAAAAACTTTTGTAGTCCACTGGATTACACTGCTATATACTATGTGCTAGAGTAATTTGTCCATTTCAGTGTCATAAGTTTTTTAATAACACACATTTTAAAATCTTTTTGGGACAATCCATTATTTGTTCTTTACCAGGAGTGGATAGTATGACTATAAATATTCTTTTACTCTATACACAGATGTTAAATGTCCTTTCTAAACACAATGACTAATGCCACAGGAATAAGCCAAGGGAATTTATGAAGACAAGTGAATTTTGAATTGACCTACTTTGGAAGGAATAAAGGGGGCATATCTTTTGCAGAAAGTAAATATTTGACTAGCAAAAGGACATTCTGGACAAGAGATATGTCAATTAAGCAAGAAAAATGCAATTATAGACAGAGTATAAGTTCTAGAATGAGACATGAAGAATAATTACAGCCTAAATGGGTACATAGATTTGAGCCAATATATGTTTTAAATAATTTTAAATTATTTTAATATTTAAAAAGTTGTACCAGTGGACTTAAACAGTTTGCAGATTATTCCTGAATTATTTTAAGAAACAATGGAACATACTATTGAGGTGCCAAAAGAAAAAAATCAGAAATAAGCAAGAAACAAAAATTAATCATTTTTTAAAAACTCTCCTATAGTTTGCTCTGGTTGCATTACTTGAATAAATACAGTCTGTCCTGAGGGGGTTCAGAGTCTAGCTGGGGTTTTGTGGAGGATGTAAACTTTCAGCTGAACCTTGAGAGAGAAGTAAGATTTTGCTTGTAAGAACTGAGAAAAATGAAAGCTAAGTGAATTGACCACAGACTGTAAATATGATCAGCCAAGAATGGGATTTTAGGTGTTTTCTACTTAAAAGAAATAATCAATTCTCAACTTTCCAAAAAAAAATTTGGAAAATGGTAAGCTAATATTTTTAAACAAAAATTTAGGGAAATATTCTGATAAAGAAGGGACCAGAGTGATAGCACAGCAGGTAGGGTGTTTGCCTTGCATGCAGCTGACCTGGGTTCGATCCCTGGCATCCCATAAGGTCCCCAAGCACCACCAAGAGTAACTCCTGAGTGCAAAACCAGGAGTAACCCCTGAGCATTGTTGGGTGTGACCCAAAAAAAAAAAAAAAAAAAGAATTATTAAATAGTGGGCAATGTTCAGTTAGAATAAACACTGATTCACCTTAAACAAACTTCCTTTACTTATCTGGTAGGATTGCAAAAATGTATAGATAAAGTAAATTCACTTGACTTGATCACTTGATATCCCTTTATTCATCGATTTGTTCAAGAGGGAACCAGTAACATCTCCATTTGACCCTAGCATGTGCCAGTGTAGCCCAATTGCATCTGGTTGCTTCAGGAATATGAAGAGCCTCAAACCATTTGTTCAGGGTCTTGACGAAGAAGTCTGACCATCTTGTAGGTGGGTGGCCACGTGATCTGTGGAATCCAGTCGATAACGGCTCTAGTAATTTAAAAGTAAATTAAATTTTTTAAATTATAAAATCATCCTTCAGTGTTCTGATCATACTGAATTTATGAAAGTCCTTCAATTGAAGTCAATTGGAGCCTAACTATTATAATATAACCTAATGACCTAGAGAGTTAGAGTGTCTTTATGGCATATTGTAGTCCTGCTCTACTCAAATGTATTAAAATTTGTTTTGATGAGGATACAAAAAAATAGTTTTACTCATAGCAAATATTACCCAAAATAAAAATCTAGAATATTTCATATTGGGATAAAATAATAAAATGCCAGTGTCAAATGTGTAAGTATGCTTCTCAAAAGAAATTTCATGCAAATGAATGTCTTAGAAAATATGACATAGTACTTTCTGCACCGTTTTGTCTCTCCCCTAAATTTATATTTGACAGAATTTAGTATCCTCTTCTATAGTTAGGCTACATTTGAAAGATTTTATTCAATTCAGAGGCGAGAGAGATCATACAGCTGGTACGGTGCTTGTCTTGAATACCATTTACCCAGATTAAGTCCTAGATACCACATATGGTCTCTTAAGTACTGCCATGAGTAACCTGAGTACATAGAAGTAAACCCTGATCATCTTTGGGTGACAACCAAAATAATGAATATATTCAATTTAGTGCATTACATTTGGAAAGTAGTTTGATAAACAGATACATAAGACAAAGTTGAAGGATCTATGAGATGATAATTAGTTTTAGTTTTAGAGAGTATGCAAGTTTAATTCAGAGATATAGAAAGGGCTGACCATCAAATATGTCTTTTAGCTATATTACTGTGGGGCAGGAAGAGACAATACAGGGAAAGGTGTTTGCCACACACAAGGCTGATCCTGTTCAATCCCTAGCAAAGTGTAAGGTTGGCCCCTGAGCACTGCCAGGAATGATCCCTGAGTACAGAGACAGGAGTAAGCATTATTAGATGTGGCCTCAAAACAAACAAAATTATTACTTTAGAGGCTAGAAAGGTAATAATATATGAGCAAAGGTGTCTGCTATGCATATGGCAAATCCAACTTTGCTTACAAAAACCTCTTAGTCCAAGCACCACTCAAAGCAATTCTGAATGTCCCTGAGCACTGCCAAGATAAATAGGGTAATGCCCAGCCCCACAGAACCAGGTAGCACTGATTCCGTGGCTCCTCACATTGAACTGCCAATCCAGCTGGCTGCAATTTACTGGGAGGTGCCCAAAAGTCTCCTGACCATGATTCTGAAGATCTCTAAAATAAATAAATAAATTTTTCAAGACATAGAATAATTGTAAGATAGAACTTAATAAGTGGAGCCCAGTAGAGAGAATATTTATTAACCCAGAGAGGTAAGGGGTATTTGAAGATAGAGAGAAGCAGGTTCTATAGGAATAGAACAGATCAGATGTGAATCATTGGACAGTATGAGTGGAAGTGATGAGGTGGTTTAGGGAAACACAATATTCAAGGTGAGCTTAAAATTCAAGATGCTAACAAGGTATATTAAATGGCTGTTCTCATTCAAACTCTTGAGCATACTAATTTGTGTACAGAATTGTGGTTGGAAACAAGGATATGGGAGAACGATCATGAGTAGAGTGAATCTCAGCAATGGCAGACATTTGCCCTTTACAGTTTGTGGTCCTCTTTAACCACACAATAATCCAAAGGGAACTAATAGCATCTTTTTGGGGGGAAGGAGGTGTTGGACTGCACCCATTAGGGCTCAGGACTTACTCCTGGCTATGCAGTAGGGGAGTGCTCTTGGCAAGGCTCAGAGCACCATATGGAGGACATGGGATCAAACCAGAGAGAGCTGAGTGCAGGGCAAGCACCTAACTGGTTGTATTATCTCCCTGCCCTCCACTAGTAGCATCTATGTAGCAAAGCGAGTATCTCTATGGCATTACAAAGAGGTGAGCACCAAAATTATTTTATAAACATTTCTCAAGAATCAACAGCTTTAAGTGATAGAACCAGGTCCTGAAACCATGTAACAAACTGGGAGGTGAAGAGAGCTTGCTGGCCTTTCCTGAGGCTGGCCTTGCTTCAATCCCAAGTACCACCAGGACTTCCCTGAGCACTGTCTGGTGTGACCTGATCCCCCTTACACATATCCCCCCACCCCCAAAGAAGGAAACCAGGTCATCTGATACCAAATTCTAAGACTCCTGAAGTCTTTCTTTTAACTGTGCTATAGGCCATGCCAAGAAAATATGAGCTAAATAAGAAAATTTCTTAGAGGAAGGAACATGATGGCCAGGACTTGGGACTGCCTCTTTTAGGGACTGGAAAGTTAAGGTTCACTAAAGGGCAAAGAGGACAGGATGCTCACAACTGAGAACCCATCACTTCATTTACTGTGTTTTGTCATTTTTCATTGTTCATTCCCATTTCACACGTTTTGTCTTTAGCTTCACTAGATCATAAATTTATCAAAGGCAAGGCCCATGTCTTACTTTTTCCCTAGTCCCTGTACCACCTGATGCAGAGCTGTGTATATGGAATGATATGAAATGTGAAAGCTCTCTGCATGCAATGATTAATCATCACTACAATTTTTTTCAAGGCAAGTTTCTAGTGCCAAGAGCACATTTGTTTAAAATGTGCACTTAAATTTGAATGAATCTGCCTAAATGATGCCATCTGTTCTCAGGCAGTTTCAAAAATGTTTTAATACAATTTTACCTTTAAAAAGGACAAATGTAGGGACATGCCTATGAGACATAAAGACGTTCTTAAGTAAACAAAGAACAGAAACCAGCACATTCAATCATGTTTAAGCAGTTACACATAAAGAATGTTTTCTGAGGTTACAGAAAATTTTAGCCAAGAAGACAGCAACTATTACTTCATGCAGAAAATATTTATGAGAAGTTACAAAATTGTGGGCATGGATCCCTCCTGTGTATTATTGTTTTTTAATTACAGACTCCAGAATTATAATTTATTTAATATAAATCTCACTTTTCTCTGAAATGGGTGCACTCTCCATATTTACTAATGACCCATACTTTATTGTGATTTCAACATATCAATTTAGAAGCCAAAGACATCTGAGATAAGACAGTCTGTATGCCATTTAATTCAATTGTGAATTTACTTTTGTTTGAGTACTGGAGGATATATTGTGCAAATATAACAGTGAAATGAAACCCATGTTTAAGTTCTGCAAATAACTTACAGTCACTTCCAAAACACCTCAAGTAAGTTTCTAAATTTGGGTCTGCGGTTTTACATGCAGTTATTTGCTGATCCACTTTAGCATGCAAAATCACACACTGGCTAGGTTTGGGTATAGTTATTGTGGCAACAAGTAATGGTCAAATTTTCAGCCTATTTAACTCTCTAACTATATCATCATCACCAAAACTGTGCCAGTGTTTTGAAATCTGTGTACTTTGTTATTTGACATACATTAACAGTGGTCGATATCACGAACTTATGTTTACAGAAAGAATTCCTGGTTGAGATCACATCCAAGTGTGTTATACTATCTGCATATATGTGAATGCATATGGAAATTCTTTTTTCAATATAAAGTATTTTCAAGGATGGCAATCTGAACCCAATTATGCATGTAGACATTCAATGTGCAATATTTTTAGATAATTCAAAAATTTTATATATTTTTTCATATTCATTTTTCTTATAAGTTCTTTATTAGATCATTAAACTTAAGACATTAAATTATAAATTCATGTGATATATTTAGAAAATAAATTAAGAAAATAATACAAATACTTTTAAGGTGTGATGTGCCAATGGAGTTTTAAATCTGTGTCATTAGGATTCAATTAGACAAACAGTTTGGTTGATTCTATGACTAACTTTTATATAAAAATAATTAATTAAATTAATTTTTAAATTAAATTTAAAAAAATTAGAAAATTTGCTTGTGATAATCTTTAAGTAAAAAGATATAGGATGTTGTGATTAATGTTAAAATTACTTTTCCTTTTGTCCCTCAAAGGCAACCACCATCATTTATTTACTGTCTTTCTAATCTATACTTTTAATGACAATTGTTATAATGCTATTGACTTCTTTATGTCAGGTCTACCATTATTCTCTAATTTAGCATTGTTACTCAGCTGATTTTATATATTTGTGATGAACAAAAAAGATATTTTAACTTCTCTACAGGTTGAATATCCCATTGTATCCTCTCCTCTGTCACAAATATCTGTTTAGGTTGGGCACCTTGTACCAATCTCTTGTAGTAAATACCCATATATTTGTGTATGTATGTGTATGCCTGTCACAGGTTCTCTGTAGGAAACATCTACCTTGCATTGTATTGCAGCTTGGGGTTATACACATCTGCAGCATTACCACCTATTGTCAGATTGATCTCAAGAAGCTTCTCAATTTATATTCCCACCATAAGCACATGAAAGTCCCCATTTCTTACATACTTACAAACACTTCTTTTACTTGATTGTTTTTTCTTTTCCTTAAAAAAACCTTTTTCATATCAGATGTGTGTGAATGAAATAGTTAATTTTTATGGTGCTAATTATTTTTCCTGTGACTTTTAGTATTTTTTGACAAATACAACCATTTTAAAATTTTCTCTTTATGAGTTCTTGAATTAATTTTTGGAATTGTTTGCTTTTTCTCCACTGATTTTTGTAAGTTCTTTACTCAAGGTTTATCTTTTGGCAGCCACTTGTACTGCCAATCACTGTATTACTGTATCACTGTCTTCCCATTCATCATTGATTTGCTCGAGCGGGTACCAGTGACATCTCCATATGTCCTGTCTCATGCTAGTGGAACCCAAGGGCATCTGCTTGCTCCAGGAACATAAGAGCCTCAAACCATTCCATCAAGTAATGGGAATGAGGTCTATAATTGTTACTGGTATTTGGCATATCAAATACGACACGGGTAGCTTGCCAGGCTCTGCCATGCGGGTGGCATACTCTCATAGTTACCTCTAATCTCCAGCATTTATTGATGAACCACGCGGCCATGATAGGCTCTTTTGCTGGGCGGAGTTCTGACGAGAGGGAAGTCTGGATGTGTAAAATGACAGCCCTCATGGAGTGGAGCGTTTGTTTGGCTTCTTGTGAGGCTCTGCTGGGGTGGTGGGCCAGGGTTAGAACCCGCCATCCCTCCCGGGTGCCTCGTGAGCAGCTGGGCAGAGGGAGAGCCGGTAGCAGCTCTGCCTCATGTCTGCCCCATGTACTACCAATACCTTCTAAAATCTCTCAACTTTATGGCAGATTATATAAGGCAGAAGTTCCTTAATTTTGGGTTTTGTCAAATGTTTTAAATCAATTAAATGGTGTATGGTTTATAAAATGTCCATTACTGTTGTTAATGATGTTATCCAAGTGATAGAGCACATGCCTAGTTTGTGTGATGCCCTAAGTCCCATATCTGGGATCACTTGGTGTCGGGAGCCGCTGGGGTCCCCAACAATACCAGGAAGCTAGTTCCCTTCTACCTCCGTAGCCAGCAGGGAATAGATGAAAACTCAGGAATCCGGCACAGTTTTAAAAAGGCTTTACTATCACAGGTTCTGATATACAATCCAAGAACAGGAAAAACTCCGGACTCTGGGTTCCCAGGTAGGCCCCAGCCACATGTAGGCCAAGGTGGCTGCCACCACGTGTTGAAGTCCAACAGAAAATGGAGAGGACGGAGAGGCAGAAGCCAAGGGAAGCCAAAATGGCAAAAGGGCCCTTCTCTCTTCTCCCAGTTTATTTTATAGATAGAAATCCACCAAAACTTCCCAACCCGCCCATCAGTGGGCTGGGCTATCTAGAGATGAATACAGGTAAACAACTCTATTGAAATGCAGTACTTCAGGTGGCCTTTTGAGCTGATTCAAAGCCTCCCTAGCAGAGCTGGGAGAGGCTGCAAGCTAAGTGTAGCTGGGGCTTAAAGGAGGGCATGTCACCCAACAACTGGGCATCTCAAACACTGCTATATCCGAGTACTTAGCCATCAGAACCATACCGCCTGTCTCTGCCTTTGCATTAAAAACAATTAATTAAAAATAAATTGCTGAACAAGGAGATAGCTATAAGGGCTTGAGCATATTCTTTGTATGCAGGAGTCCTAAATTCATGTCCCATCACTACATGGTTACTGAGCACCTCTGGAAACAACTCCTTTGGACTGACATGGAAGTACCTCCATAGCAACACGAGGCATGACCCCCCAATTTTTTAAAATAGTCCATTACTATATTGAGTTCATTATGACATGTTTCTATATTTTCTTACACTAGTTAAACTTGTGTTATTTTACATATATCATTAAAGTATTCTGAATTCCTGTGCACAGTGTGAGAAAGCATTCTAAATTTAGTTTCTGAAGATGGTAACTGGTCATTCCTTAATCAGTCATGAACTAATCCACCTCCACTCTTGTGATTCATAAGATCCTTGTCTTGTACAAAATTCCTGATGGAGTACAATTTGATTTACTAATCTACTTCTGACAGTGCTATACTGTTTTTTCTTTTCTTTTTTTTATAATTTTTCTACTTGAAAACAAGTATTATAACAATTTTTAATCTGAATTTCATGTTTTGAATTTTTAAAATTATATATGTAGTTATAATTTTCTATACAAAGGGAACTTCAATCTTGGGTTGGGACAGAAGTAATTTTTTCTAAACACCTAAGAAAGAATTGATGCTGATTTTTAAATTTCCAGGGGATAGAAAAAAGAAAGAACCTTCTCAACTTGTTCATATAGAGCATAAATTTTGTATCAAAAAACTTTGATACAAATAACAAAATAACAATACAAATAACAAAACTTAAAGATTAACCTTTTTTTGGTAAATATTGATGCAGAATCATGAATAAAATACTAAATAACTGGTTACAATGATCATTAACATATGTTACTGTGTAATACCAAGTTGAATTTATTTTTTATTATTTTTTATTTGCTTCTATTGTTTATTTGTTTATTTATTTACTTATTTCCCTGACCTGTGCTCAGAAGTCATGATTTCATTTATTTTTTTTTTAGTTGTGGGCCACTAAAAAACCCTCTGGTATGCTGATCCAAAGACTCACACACACAGGGCAGAGCTGCTCCCTTGCTCTTCCTGTGCCCAGCTAATCATGAGGCACACAGGAGGGATGGCAGGTTCTAGCCCTGACCCGCCACCCCTGCAGAGCCTCGCAAGAAGCCAGAGGAAACCCCACACCATGAGGGCCGCCATTTTCCACACCTAGACTCCCTCTCCTCAGAGCTCCACCTAGCAGAAGAGCTGATCACAGCCCTCTCGCATGCCACAAAGTGGCTGCTTGGTTCATCAATAAATGCTTGAGTTTTGAGGTGACTACAAGAGTATCCCACCAGCACGGCAGAGCCTGGCAAGCTACCCGTGTCATATTTGACATGCCAAATACAACATGTATCAATTATAGACCTCATTCCCATGACCTGATGGAATGATTTAAGGCTCTTTATGTTCCTGGAATGGGCAGATGCCCTTGGGCTATCTCACTTGTGACAGGACGTATTGAGATGTTGCTGGTGTCTGCTTGAGCAAATCGATGATCTAAAGGAAGACAGTGACAGTGATTAATTTATTTATTGGCCACACCAGGAAGTTGCTCAGAAGTTACTTCTGACTCAGCACTCACAAATTACTCCTGGCAGTGCTTAGAAAACTACTTATTATCAATCTTAATTGATAACACAAATTGTTTATTGCTAATTTTTAATATTTGTTCTTCCACTTGGCTTTTTGAATCAATTTGTTTTATTCCACAAATGGTCCTGTGCCATATATTAATTTCAGTTGCGTTGAATAAGTTTAATATATAAATAGATGATATAAATGAATTTAACTTTTTATGAAATAGCATATTATACCCAAATCACCAAGTACTGGGCCCCCCAGGATAAACCCAGAGCCACGGCAGAGTCTGGCAAGCTACCTTGGTGTATTCAATATACCAAAAACAATAACAATAATGGATCTCATTCTCAATGAATGGAGACGTTAACTGGTCCCTGCTCAAGCAAATCAATGAACAATGGGAAGACAAGTGACAAGTGACTATGATTTTTAACATTTTATTTTAAAACTACACATTTTAAGATTATTCCATACATTTTTCTGTCTTTACCATTTGAATGACATTATATTTCATGTTAATTTATGCCATATTATTGGAACTTTATTGATCTTTGCCTATTGATCTAACGTCCTGCAACCCTGCTTAACTTAGGTGTTCTTAACAATTTATAGATGCTTTTTGTATTTTCTGTGGGGACCACACATTTTCTGTTCATAATGGCACTTCAATTTCTTCCTTTCTTATCACTATTCCTTATATTTCTTTTTCTAGTTTATTATATTTTCTTGGACCTGGGATTCTATAATGGGCATTGGTATTCAGGCTTGGCATCCTTATCTGTGAGATGGGCCTGTAACTATGCCGTGGATTCTAACAGTGTACTTTTTCTCATCCCCTTTACCCAGGAAATTCACATTAAGCATTTTTCATTCTGCTAACCAAGGTTACAGCAGAGCCTGGTAAGCTACCTGTGTTTTATTTGATATGCCAAAAACCAGTAACAATTATGGACCTCAATTCCATGAAGAATGGTTTGAGTTTCTTCCTGTCCCTGGAGTAAGCAGATGCCCTTGGGCTACACTTGCTTGTGACAGGACTATGGAGATGTTACCAGTGCCCGCTCGAGCAAATCGATGAACAACGGGAAGACAGTGATATAGTGATACAGTGATAACCAAGGTTAAGTACGAAGTTTGGTCATATAATGAAATGTATCACTGATAAGAAGACCCAACTTTGCCCAATTAACTGGTCTTTCACTCTTTGGACCGTCTCATCCATATCTGTTACTAGTTCTTTAAGAGATAATACAACTGAAATACCTCCCTTTAAGGGCCTTAACTGTAATTGTTTTTAAATCACTTCACACAGCAATGAATTCACGGCAAATGTCCTAGTATTGAAAATATACATTTAAACCTGTTGCTATTCTTTAAAAAAACTCTCCTTGTTCACATTATTTTTGTTTGGGATTTTTCTTTTATAGACTCCTATGAACCAGGCTTCAACCCGTTCCCACTGCATTTTTACCATTCACTTATCAAGCAAAGAACCAGGATGTGCAACTGTTCGGCATGCCAAACTTCATTTGGTTGACCTGGCTGGCTCAGAGCGAGTTTCTAAGACTGGAGTCGGGGGTCTGCTGCTAACAGAGGCTAAATATATCAACTTGTCACTACATTTCTTAGAACAGGTAAAAGTACAGAATGGGAAGGAACTTTACTACTATTATCTGGCTATGCACTTAGCAGCATCAAGCATTCTATAAGCTTTTTAATTTTGTTATCTTTCTTTCCTTCTTTTTATGTTTTGTCAACTTTATTCTAAATTTCTTACTATCCCTATTTTAATTTGATTGTTTTGGGGGGAGCTCTAGGGATAGAACTTAGGACCTATTAGATGTGAAAGACGTACCTAGCACTAGAGCAATAGTGCTAGGTACTATTGGGGAGTTGCAGGCATACCAACAATATCGGGAATGAGTTCCCTTTTATCTCAAGGGCCAGTGTCATACACACAAACCATGAGTTCAGCTCAGTTCCAAAAGCCTTTACTAATTACCAATACTAACACAAGCTTGGCTACTACAATCCAAGATAATGGGAATTCCCCACACCTCTAGCTCTTGCCAGACCTCTGACCATGCACTCTGGCCCAGGTCTCCCAACAAAGTGAATGGCTCTGTCTTAGTCAGTGCCTTTATATAGTCAAAAGTCGTAATCCTTTCTTGAGTGTGGGTTGTGTTAACAAAGATCAACAAATCAGCTTTTAGGTGTTGATGTAGGGTGGTGCCACACTTTTTGTTTCAGGTCGAAACAAATGATAATGCCAGGTCCTAGTCCCTTCCTCCTTGACATAAGATTTATGTCAAAACACTGGAGAGAGACACAGAGAGACAGGGCTGGTATAAAGAAATACATCTCAATGGATGTATATTCATGGGGAGAATCATATCATAATTTCATGGACTTCATGCACTCTAGGTAGTACCCACCAGGTCCTTATTTCTACACCTCACCAGGGTAATTCTGAGTGTCCTGTCCTCTGTTTACTGAAAGGCTCAGGCTTGTTTGCCTGAGGGCAAACTAGCAAGATCCCTCCTTTGATCTTGGCAGAGATGATAAATGGCTATTTAATCTTAAATAGCCAGGGTGGTAATCTCCTGATAAATTCTAATTGTCCTGGGCTGGAACCAGTGTGTGTTAAAAGGAATTATGCCCAATCTACATAGCATGGAAATCGTAGAGATTATAATGATATTCCAAAAGTTGTTAATTCAGAGTCAAATGACTCCTGTAACTGCCACACCCTCCATCAGTGTTTACACAAGAGAGAGATCTCATTAGCATGAACTCTGGCTTAAAGACATGTAAATGGCTTAAACAGTAAAGAGTTTAAACAGTAAAGATCCAAAACTAGCTAGGCCCTGTCATCCAACATGACTGTTCCCCTATTTTTATTGCAGTAAATGTGTTAAAGGAACTTTACTGATTTTCTCATTTAAAAGTATAATCAGTGGTTTAAGCACATCACAATACCTGCAACCATTGTGATGCACATCACATTCATGGAGTTCCAGAACTATTTCATAATACCAGACAGAAATACTCTACTTACTTACTAATAACTCTACACTTTGTTTTACCCCTATTACCTGTATTCCAGTATCTAATTCTCTTAATTTGCCTAATCTAGATCCTTGTATAAGTGGTATCATGCAATATTTGTCCTTTTGTGATTATTTGACCTAACATATATTTCCAGACATTTTCATGTTTCAACATATATCTTAATGCCTTTCCTTTAATAAAATAAAATAGTATTACATTGTATTAACATGCCATACTTTGTACAGTCATCTTGTTTATGGAGCAAAACAGTATATATATAATGCTTTGCTCAAATTTCAAACATATCTACATTATAGTTGTTAATATTTGCAATTTTATAGAATTTTTAATCTTGGGTATTTCTAATATATATGAGGTATATCTTCATAAGGTTATGAAGATGATTTGAATATTAAATTTCTCCTTTTTTTTTTGTTTTTGACCACACCCAACAGTGTTCAGGGGTTATGCATTCAGAAATGACTCCTAGCAATGCTCAGGGGATCATTGGGATGCTGGGGATCAAATCCAGGTCAGCCACATGCAAGACCACTGTCCTACCTGCTGTACTACCTGTCCAGTTACTTAATGTTAAACTTCTTGACTTCATAGCCTGTGATTGCTTTTTTTATTATGCCTTATTTTTATTAGAAAATTTGGGTTATAAATATAGACTATAAATGTCTCAAAACTTTTTTTCCAATTCAGTAGACTAGCTATGGACTCAGGCTTAGAGGAAACTTTATTTGTTGGTAATTTTGACCCTGCAGTGCCTCTCTTTGCCCTAGCTTCCCCTTCCTGTGTCTATCCCAAAGTTACTACAATCTATCCCATATGTGCTCTGTTTTTAATTTCTGAATTTGACTCCAAAGACAGAGGAAAACTCATCTGAATTTAGCTAAATAAGTCTTCCAGGAAAAAAAATTTTCATCTCTAAAATGAGTGGATTGAATTAGATGATTTCCCAAGTTCCTTTCAGCTCTTTGAGTGTAAGTGTTGTGAGTTGAATGTTAAAAATGGCAACTACTTCCAGATTCTTAAAAAATAAAAAAGCCATGATCCACTGAGTGAGAAGTCTTGTGCATGTTGGAGAGGCACAAGTTTTTGTTAATGAATGTTGGAGGCTAACTGGGGAGGGAAAGGAAGGGAGAAGCAAGCATATTTAACATCCTGATGAAACTTTCTGAAACTGATGTCCTAATTTTAAATGTTTTCTAATGGTCAAATTGGCTGAAAAGCAAATTAAGGGATGCCTAAGGGGGTCCATGACAAAACGCGTACCTAGGCTCTGGCCAAATTAATCCCAGTAAGGCGCTTCCAGGGAAGAAGGCCTGGCTTCCTTTCAGATTATTTCTGTTTCTGACAGGAGGCCACAGTCCTGAGCTCTTCTTGCTTAAAGATCACACACTACTTCAACTTAATAGAGATTTTCACTTAATAAGACATAAAAAATTGAATTGAAAACATAATGAACTGTATTCAAAGTTTTATTTTAAAGTATACCTACTCATTTCAGAAGCAGCACTGCCTGTTTTAATTCCCGTTGTGTGCATCTGTTCTTACAAAACCATATTCATCAGCTGAATCAGAATTTCCACCAAAATTATAATTACTCAAGAGAAACATTCTGGTCCTAATCTTTCCTCTTCTATATTCTTCCCAACCTCTGCAAGTTTTTGCTTGTAGTTGAAACTATTCCTCTCCCTACTATTCTTCTCTCCAAATTCTTATAGCATAGGCTTCATGTAAGTAGTCTTGATGGTATAGCTTTTGATTTTCTATACACAAGGTTTGTTTCTTTAACAAGGAGGTATAAAGACAAATATTATTCTGAGAAAGGACTGCACTAGGCACAGGAGAATAGGAATAAACAATAGCAGTCTCTCAACCCAGTGCCTGGTTACCAGCATTAATTAACTATTATGTGACTGTAATCCAGTGACCACTATGCACAGAAAGTCTGAGGGGTGAGAGGAACCTGTGGGCAATGAGGGGTAAGACTTAGACTTGGAAGGTGTAAGTTAATCAAGGTTCTGTCAGAGCTGATATTAGTCAGCGACCTGAAAAGTGAGTGGGAGTGGAGCCCAAAAAAATGATGGGGTTGAAGCAATAGGTTCAGGGTCATAATAATAGAAATAGGTAACAGCCCTTATCTTCAGTTCTAGGGGATCAGTTTACCCAAGGTCACAGCAATCATTGAATCTATATGTTTAATTTATCTGATTCCTATTCATCTGGTTCATAGCTTCACCTATTTACTGTTAGCACTGATATTTCACTGTCTCATGGAGTTTACAGCATATAGTAATGGGATGAATATCAGCATGAGAGGAAAGAGGAATATAAATAATCTGTGTTTGGACATAGATATTTGTATAAACAGTTGCTAAAAAGCCACATGCCAAAAGGATACAAATTTGAAGAGTTTGCACAGAGAGATGAGGGTGAAGGAAAACAAAGAGTACATAGGAAGAAATTAATCAAAAGGTCTGGTATGTATTGTATTTTGATTAAGAAATTAATCAAAAGATCTGTTATGACAAGAGAACTTGGTGATTCTGTTATCAAATTTCTCTGCAGTACTTAATTACGGTACTACACAATTATTGGGCTACATTGGCACGTGATAGGGTCCAATGGAAATGTTACTGGTGCCCGCTCGAGCAAATCGATGAATAACGGGAGTCAAGTGATCAAGTGACTTAATTATGCAGCTAAGGAGACTGGAAGTATCACACAATTTAGTTTAGTTCATTCATTCAGTACAGTATGATTTAGTGGATTGAGTGTCAATTGGGCACTACAAGTTACAGTAGGCAATGTGCATTAATGTATGATTGAGAAATAGTCTGTTATCATACTTAGCCAGTGGAAAGCAAAGAATAATCAAATTCTTTAAGACAATCTCATGGTGGTATAATAATTTTTTTAAATTCTTTATTACAGCAAAACAAATGCAGTAATAGGCGTTCATGTATCAGGTTGAGATGGAAGAGGAGACTTAGCTGGGGGAGCCTGTTTCACTTTATTTGGCCCACAATACTATAAAAATTCAGTGTAGAATTGAAACTTCCTGCTGGGCTATAATTCTGAGACCTTATACCTGCTCTTAAGGTACAGCCCCCTAAGCTGACCACACCATATTGTGCTCCTGTGTAAATAATTTTTTGCCAGGGTATTATTGGTTTTGGATATTTTTCTGTATATGGGTACTTTTCCCAAAAAGGCTCTTCTAAAACATTTAAGCCACAATAACAGAGTAACAGCTCAGTCCTAGACTTTGAATCCTGGGAGGAAAAAGAAATGAATATGCATACTTCTTCCACCCTTAAACTTACCCAGCACCCCTAGTATGACCCCTCTCATTTGTCAACCCACACACCAAGTAAGAAACTACTGGGAGAAGAAAGTGTTTGCTATCTACCTCCACAGAAACCAGTCAGGACCACTTTCTACCAAGCCTTACAGGAGGCAGAAGGTTGGCTTGTCTCAGTTTCTGCTTGGCTATCACTGAATGTGTTATATGGGGTGGGGGCGGGAAACTAATGGTGTCAGTGACGGTTTTCACCACTCCAAACCTTTGTTAGTTTTAAGAGAACATTTTACCATGCACTTCCAAACCCATTGAAATAAAAGCTTTTTGATTCATGAAGCAATGAACTAAATTATTGATTTCAGGCATAATCTCTAGGTGCTTTGGAATGCTATTTATGGAGGCTGCACTCTGTGTCATTAAGATTGCTTTCAGAAACTTGCTATTGAATTTATATATGAAATCTAGGATGATAATAAACATTAAAAACTAATCCTGGTTGTGTGGACACCTCCTGTGCTATTCCTTTCAGATTATTAGGTGAAACACTAAGTGTAGAGACAGACCAGCACAGCACCACAAACAAAATCTGTCTCTCAGACACTGGCCTTTTTGGGATCATCTGAAGATAACTCCAAGGAGTCTTCATTTATGATCTTGTTCTTCTCCTCCTCCTCCTCTCTTCTCTCTTCTTTATCTTCCTTCACTTCCTCTTCCTTTTCTTCCTCCTCATCTTCTTCATTTCCTCCTCCTCCTTCTTCTCTACCCCTGTTTTACTCCTAGGTCTCTCACTCTGCACTCAGGAATCACTCCTGGAGATGCTAGGGGAACCATATGGGGTGCCTGGATCAAACTTGGTTCAGCACATGCAAGGCAAGCACCTGCTGTGATCTTTCAGGCTGGGGCTTGAGTGTCTCTTCCAAACAAACCGAGTAGGACTAGTTTAGGGTTAAATTAAGTCCCCAAAGTAATGAGTCTTATCACCACACACACACACACACACACATACACACACACAGAAAAAAAAAACTAGTGCTTGTTTATAAAAATCGCAAATCGATCTCTGAACCATCCCTGTGAGAGGCAACCATCCCATCCCTACATGAAAAGGTAAGAAAATAGGGTCGCTTAAAGAGGTTGTTTTCCCTCTTTTAAGTCAGATTTTTTCAGAGCATATAAATGGAGCAAAGTAGATTTTGCAATAACTTGATTTTCCCCATTTTTAAAAAATGTTTCACTTTTTAGTTGTTGCTGTTGGTTTTTTTTGTGTTGTTGTTGTTGTTTTGGGGGCCACATCTATTGGTGTTCAGGACTTATTCCTGTCTCTCTGCACTCAGGAATCACTCCTTGTTGGGGAGCCGCTGGGGTCCCTAACAGTATCAGGACAGTAGTTCTCTTCTACCTCCGAGGCCTCTGAGGGAACAGATAAAAGCTCACAAGTCCTGCACAGTTCCAAAAGGCTTTTAATAGTACAAAAGCTCTATATAGGTGTTTTTTTTTTAATTTTTTTAAACTATATTTAAACACCATGATTTACAAACTATATTTTTTCACAATAAATTTGTTAGATTCATCGCTCAACACCAATCCTACCACCAGGTGCCCCCACACCACCAGAGACCCTCATTTCCCACCCACCTCCATCCCCATGCCTTCTCCCTTGGCAGGCACTAATTATATTGACCATTACAGCCCATGTATGGGAATGGTATTGATAAAGCCAGAGGTGTTTTCTAATCACAATCCCATCTTGAATTTTAATTTTCCACTTTACTATTGTAGCAGCATCCCTGAAAAGAACTTTAGGACCATGTGCTCAGCTTTCATCCTAGAAGACAAGAGCTCACGCAAATCTGGGAGGATTGATCTCAGTCAGTGGGAGCCTGTGTTTCTCCTGGGTTCGTGATTGTTCAGCAATAGACCCATGACCCATTCTTTGTGGAAGTTCAGAGCTTATGTTTAATGGAGGAAAAATCCCTTCTCAAACTCTCTCTGGGAGCCGCTGGGGTCCCCAACACTATCAGAACAGAAGTTCTCTTCTACCTCCGAGGTCACCAGGAAATGGATGAAAACTCACGAGTCTGGCACAGATCCAAAAGGCTTTTTAATAGCCTACCACTGCAATACAATATAATGGAAGACCTCTAGTTCTGGTCAGAATTTAGACCATACAAGAGGGCCCAAGTCTCCTACCAAAAAGAGGATTCCACCAGAGCGAGTCCCACCAAAGTCGATCCCACCAGAGAGGGAGAGTACCTCTTAGGCCCCTAATATAGACAAAAGTAATGCTAACTTCAGGGAGGGTCCTGTCAAGAAGGATCCCTAAACAGCTTCTAGATAGAAGAATGTAGAAGGGTGATGCCACACCCTACTACAGTTCTAAACAAATGGTTATGCCAAGGACTAATTCCTTCTTTCAAGATTATCTCTTATGTAAAACACTGGAGAGAGAGGGGGCTGATATAAAGTAATACATCAAAATTTATTAATTATAAATTATTAATTTATTAATTTCATGGACTTCATATAATCTAGATGGTACCAACAAGGTCCTTCTTATTTATTATCTGTACTAGGATGATTCTGAATATCTTGTTCTCTGTATACTAAAAGGGTTATATTCATCTGCTTGAGGGCAGACTAGTATGATCCTTCCTATAATCTTAAAGGATAGTCTGAATGTAGCCAGGCTGGCAGACTCCTGGTAAATTCTAACTGTCCCATGCTGAGTGCAGTGGGTATAAAGAGGAGCTGTGCCCAACCTAGATAACATAGATGTCTTAGTAGATGTATAAGTCAGAAGTTATCCAGAGCCAAGCTGACTTCTGTAACTGCCTTGCCCTCCATCAGTGCTTACACAGAAGAGAGATCTCAGTATGAACCCTGGCTTAAGAACATGTAAATAGATTAAGCTGTGGATGAATAAAACAACAAAGCTCCTAAGGAACCTAGGCCTGTCATCCAACACTCCTCTGTAATGAATAAGGAAGTATGTAATATCAGGGTGTTGGTTCACTTTCCTTAGGTCTGAGGAGAGGTGGATTTTTGCCACATAGTAGATAGAGCTGAAATATAGGCAAACATTAAGTCCTTTTACTTTTATTTTTATGGAGATTTGCTTTAGGGATAAAATTTCAAACTTCTTCAAATACATATAACCATACCACATCCACCAACAATACCAACTTTCCCACCACAGCCCACTGATCCTTTCCATGCTTTGATGCCCCTCTCCCCACCCTGCTCTGTTAACCACAGTTCTGAGGTCAGGAGACTAAGTCTTGGTGGTAGCACTGACCCTTTTGGTCACTTATAACCTATTTCAGTTACATGAGACAAGTTTTCCCTAAGTTTAAAGCTAGTGTGGGGTTCATTTTATGTTACTGCAACCAAGAGCAAATTATCTGACTATATTATTTAATATCAGCAGGAAATTTTGTGTGTATATCATTTTTCATGTCGCACAACTTGTCATTAGAAATGTCAAATTGGACTAATACCAATATTTTTGCCTTCAGAAGTGGGGGTTGGGAGTGGGGGGTAAGAGGAATTGCTAACATATTTCTAATGAAAGAACTTCAAAGTACTTAGAGCATTATTCACTTAATTGATGATTCTTGAACAAAAAAACACTAACCTCTGTACACTATGAGGCCAATTCCTGTTTGGTCTGGTATTAGGTAATTGGGTCTGCCAATTCAGACCTTGTCTGGTTTTTAAATTTGTGTCATTTACCTCGTGACACTTAGTTTCTGCAGATATTATTAGCACCCATATTAATATGCCACCATATTGCTACTCAGACTTGGGGCTTACTATATTCTCCATTTCCATTTCATTAGATTGAAACTTAGTTCTCCCAAATCTGATTTCATAATAGAAATGTTCCCACTCACTTAATATCATTCACTCATTTATTTATTTGAATGAAAGTGTTGATCACCTATTTGTGTTAGCCACATTTCTTAGTTGCAAATTGAAAAAATATACTCTAGTTAATTAAAACAGCATGGAGTTTATTTAATATAAAGAATCTATTGAATGGCCAAAAGACATATGAAAAAAAATGCTCATCATCACTAATCAATCAGAGAAACGCAAATCAAAAACAATAGAGATAAATGCAGTCTCCACAGAGACTGGCACATATCCAAAAGAGCAAGAACAACAAGTGCTGGCGTGGATGTGGAAAAGGGCATTTTCATCCATTGAGATGTCGACTGGTACAGCCATTTTGGAAAACAATATGGACATTCCCCCAAAGACTAGAAATTGAACTCCCATTTGACCCAGCCATACCACTCCTGGGAATATACCCTGGGAATCACAAAACACACAGTGGAAACACCATCCCCACATTTATGTTCATAGCAGCACTACTCACAATAGCCAGAATCTGGAAAAAAACCAGAGTGCTCGAGAATTGATGACTGAGTAAAGAAACTTTGGTACATCTACACAATGGAATACTATGCAGCTATTAGGTAAAATGAAGTTATGAAATTTGCCTATAAATGGATGGACATGGAGAGGATCATGTTGAGTGAAATTAGCCAGAAGGAAAAAAAGACAGATATAGAATGACTGCATTTATTTGCACGATACACACAAAAAAAAAAAAAAAAAAAAAAAAAAAAGGAGAATATATATACACACACATGGGTGGACCCAGGTTCAATCATCTCTGGCATGACTTAGTATCCCCCAAGCACTGCCGGGAGTGATTCCTGAATGCAGAGCAGGGAGTAAGCCCAAAGCATCAAAATGTGGCCCCAAAGCCAAATAAAACAAAATGGAATAAAGGTATTTGTTCAGGGCCACTGGCCCAGATCTGGCCGGAGACCTCCCCAATTCATACCCTCTGCAAAACCTCCCCCCCACCCTTCCTGGATTATTTGGAGAATAAATGTCACCTCACAGCTTCTCAGGTTCGGGGCTAGGTCTGCCCTAGTGGTCCCATGTGTGCCTTGTGTGTGTACCCCGCCCCTCGTGGGTCCCGGTCATCCCCTGGCCACACTTCACTTTTCTTTTTCTTGCTTTGGTCACAGGGATGTACGGAGATGTTACTGGTGCCCACTCAAGCAAATCGATGAACAATGGGAACGACAGTGATATATATAAATATATATATATATATATATATATATATATATATATATATATATGATATGCCATGCATCGAGCCAATCGATCAAAAACGGGAAGACAGTGATATATATATATATATCACTGCCCCATTTCATATATATATATATATATATCACTGTCTTCCCATTGTTCATATATATATATATATATATGTATATATATATATATCACGTCTTCCCGCTTATCATCGATTACTGGAGCAGGCACCAGTAACATCTCCATATGTCCTGTCTCATGCAAGTGGAGCCCAAGGGCACCTGCTTCTCCAGGAACATAAAGAGCCTCAAACCATTCCATCAGGTCATGGGAATGAGGTTAAAATTGTTACTGGTATTTGGCATATATATATAATGACACCAATATCCAAGGTCAGATGAAACATGAATCAAGATGTCTTGTCAAAGGTGGAAATTACCACAAACGTGTGGGAGTCAGAGGTTAGGTAAGACAGAGAAGGGAAAAGTGTGCTAATAATTGTCAAAAGTGCAAACAACCTAGAACCTAGCATTAAATACAGGGAAAAGATACACATGATAACCTCTAAATGTAGTATTACAATCCACAATATGTAAGAGATGGAAAAGAGAGAGAGAGAGAGAGAGAAAGAGAAAGAAAAGAGATAAAGAACCTGCCATAGAGGCAGACTAGGGGATAGAGGAGGGAATCAGAGACATTGGTGGTGGGAAATGGGCACTGGTGGAGGGATGGGTGCTGGAACACTGTATGACCGAAACCCAAACATGAACATCTTTGTAATTGTATATCTCATGGTGGTATAATAAAATATTTTTAAACCCACCCCCCGACCTTTTTTTTTCAAAACACACATGATACGCCCCAAAACAAAAAATGAATTTAGAAGAAAGTTTGAAAACTAATAATTGGATTCTCCTCAGCTAGCACCTGGAGATCCACGTAACCATATCTCTGAACTGCTCTGCAAACACTATTTTCATCTGTGCATAGTAATTTGAACATTTCATCATGGCTCCCCAGAAACTTTCCTGTGACTTCCAGAAAAGAATTAGTGCCTTTGCCTATAAATATTCTTATAAATCTTATCTCTGTATTGCCACCACCCTTATTACTTAACTCCAAGTCCTTCACAGGGAAGCCTGGTTTATGAAGCTAGATCTGAACATCAAGAGCTGACACTAGGAATTGTAGGAAATAAAAGGGGAATGGGGGCTTTCATGAGAGGTGGGTGAAACGGGTTTAACCACATGTACTAGGTTCCTAACACTGTTATAGGAAGTGGAGATAGACCTGTGATCTAAAGAAACTAAGTCCTTGGTGAAATGTGCTAGAGAAGACAGTGTGGGGAGCTAGGGTAGTAGGGTGGATTATAGACAAGTAAATTAGTTCATATAATTTCAAGTGTATATTAATAATTCCTAAAATAAAAATAAAAAAAGTAAAATTGGGGCCAGAGCAATAGCACAGTGGTAGGGCGTTTGCCTTGCACATGGCCGACCTGGGTTCGATTCCCCAGCATCCCATTCTGCCCCCCAAACACTGCCAAGAGAAGTAATTCCTGAGTGCACAGCCAGGAGTAACCCCCTGAGCATTGACGGATGTGATAAAAGAAAAAAAAGTAAAATCATGGGGACAAGTGTCTTACTTTTGATAAGGCATTCATGGAAAATCTTTGTAAAGAGATGAAATTTCAGCAAACATTTGAAAAATGAGAAGTAGGAAACAACAAAAAATCTGAGGCAAAATCATTTTAAGGAAAAGGAACAACAAATCAAAAGACTATAATGTGAGTATAAGCATGGCCCAGTGGAGCAAGAACCAGGTTAGTGGGTGCAATGAAAGCTCAAGAATAGAAGCAGCCAGATAGACAGGGGCCGGGTCACACAGAATTGGGTCATTGCACTAAGTAGATCCTCCCAGAACTACTTGACAGTCTTAGGGCAGTGATTTAATATAACTTACACATGCTTATTCCATTTCTATTTGTTGTTGCTCTACCAGAGTTTTAGTTGTGGTACTCATACACATTTCGACTGCAGTGCTTACAGGAGTAAGGAGTAGCACACTTCATTGTGTAGAATTCCCTCCACGTCCAGTCACTACTCCCTCTTCTTATTCTTAAGTTCTTACTACTGCTCTGTCTCTTCTATGGTAAAGTTAGAGCACATAGATCCTTTTGGTAGGATTTTAATACCTGGCCTAAATTTCTATGTGAATCTTCCAGTGGCAGTGATAGTATATCCAGTGCCATACAAGTCACGGCATCTGTCCCAAATCACAGGGTTCCCAAAGGTATATCCTCATTGCCTTCATTTTACTGCATTCCACCGCCATTATTGTACCGAATGAACCTGAGCTGAGTATGTTACCCTACTTTGCTATTTCCAATTGTGTTGTTATTGTTGCAGCTTGTAAGATGTGAATTTTCTGCTCACTCAATGCTATTATCGCTGTGTGTTCATTTCCGCAGGTTATCATTGCCCTTTCAGAAAACACCGCCTCCCACATTCCCTATAGGAACTCCATGATGACAAGTGTCCTGAGAGACAGTTTGGGAGGAAACTGCATGACCACCATGATTGCCACGCTCTCTTTAGAGAAAAGGAACATTGGCGTAGGTTTCCGCTTTTCCCTAGAGATCTCAAGCCAAGTATTTATGACTGGTTTGTGAGGTAGCATGGAGGATCTTGGATGAGTTACCATCTTCTCAGCAGGGGTGGAGAACCTCTATGGTAAGTCTCCTCGAGGCTCTCCAGTGTTAGTTTATTTGTCAGATTATAATTGCCCCATTTGAGAATTGACTTCATGCAGTACAGGATTGTCTGATGAAGACTTGTCTGCTAATGGGTTAGTTACTTTTGCTTATTCCTCGCGGGCTGTTGCTGCTAACTAACTACCCAGGAGATATCTCCAGGATGTGTCCCTAGACCCATCTCTTGCGAAACTTTTGCAGATCAGGACTGCAAAATGGCATTCATGGGCTGCTTTAGGGGCTCGTGAATGCATGGCATATTCAAGTTAAATTTAGGCATCAGGCTTTCTCCAGCTGAAGAAAATAGAAAGCAGACGTGATAGGGAGCTTCTCACAAAGGTCATGCCTGAAGTGAATGGTAAGATGTCTTTAAAAGCCTTCTGGTTTGCAATATTAGAAATATTTATTTTGTGGTCTTTCATGTTTGTGGATTATGGAACCTGTTGTGGCTACGATTTGTATATGTAGTTCTCATTGGAAAATCCAGTAGTTGAAAAATGCATGCCATTTACCACATAGGCTCTCAGAATTATACACATTGGGGCATCAGTTATTTTATACAGCAAGGTAGAAATTTAGTTTTAAAAAAACTCAAGAGCAAACTTTCCTCACTGAGAAACATGTTTCTTCACTGTGTTTTGGGCCATAAATCTAGAGGTGTGCATCTTGTTTTCTCTGAATATGAAATTTCATCTCTCAGTGCATAATATTTTAAAGAGTTCTCTTACATCCTTAGGAGTCTATATCTACCTGCAGATTTGCACAACGTGTGGCACTCATAAAGAATGAAGCTGTTCTTAATGAAGAAATTGATCCCAGATTGGTGAGCAACTTTGAAATATGTTAAAAACCGTCTAAGGGTGGGGCCCGGAGTGACAGCACAGAGGGTAGGGCATTTGCCTTGCATACGGCAAGGGTTCCATCCTCGGCATCCCATATGGTCCCCTGAGCACCGCCAGGAGTAATTCCTGAGCAAAGAGCCAGGAGTAACCCCTGAGCATCACCGGGTGTGACCCAAAAAAAGAAAAAAAAACCTAAAGGGTAAGGGTATCAAACATTCAGTCACAGTAAGAGGGCAGGAAATTCACACGTGGGTGGGCATTTACTGTGCCAGTGTTTTGAGTGTTGGCACTGAACTCATAATTCTTACCTAACCTTATGAGCAGACGCACCCCCCCACCTCCACTTTCCAAACTGTAAAACCAAAGTCCAGAAATGTTGTGACTTATTCAGTGTGGCAGCATTAAGAGGTAGCAGAGCAGACTGTGAGGGTGAGATTCCAGTCTACAGGATGTGAGTTGCTCCTAAGAGATGAACTGAGTACTAAGGGCAGAGAACAGAGTCCTGCAGGCTTATATTTTTATTTGTGTGCAGGTCTTATTGTTTTTTAATGTTTAACTTTTTATAGTCAATAATGATAGAGATTTTTTTTTTCTTTTTTTTAAATTTTTTTAATTATACCACCGTGAAACATACAATTACAAAGGTGTTCATAATTGGTTCTTGGTAATACAGTATTCCAGCAGCCATCCCTCCACCAGTGCCCCATTTCCACCACCAATGTACCCCTCCCCTCCCCCCCCAGGCCGCCTTAATAGCAGGTACCCCAGTTTCCTCTCTTTCTCTCTCTGATAGAGATTTTTAAAATGAAACTTCCAGAAAAAGCTCTAATCTTTATGAAAGGGAGCCATATTTTGCATAACTGTTTTGATATTTATCCTAGAGATATTTTAAAAATTAGCAATTTTTCTGTATCAGTATTTCTAGCTCTATAGCAATGAATCTGGGCTTTATCAAAGAACTGTGAAGCAAAAACACATTTGCAACTTACATGATTCAATTAATTATTCTTTTATTTATTTGCTTATGTTGATTCACAGTGGCAGTGTTCAGGGCTTACCTCTAGCTCTGTACTCAAGGATCACACCTGGAGGGCTCAGGGGACCATGTTGGGTGCCAGGGATCAAACCCAGGTCCATCTTGTCGCAAAGCACCCTACCTACTATACCCTTCCTGCTCCAGCTCCATCAGTTAATTATTCTAAGTGCAGTAAATTTTCCCTTTCCTCTATTTTATTAGTATTCTATAAATGAAATAAAAAGCAAAAGTAATTCTTGCCAACATTGGAAAGGTTGAAATAAAATAATTCAATTTTGTAAATTCCAAAAGAGTATTACTTTTCAAATTACTGACTTAAAAGAAAACTGGCATACGCTTTTGTAGTATGTATGTTTGTTTTTAAGACATGAAATTTTATTAACAGTGTTTCATTTAAAAATTTCTTAAATTCCTCCCCTCACACCAAAATCTCAAATTTACTGCTACCCATGTTAATTATTTCCTTTTGAATATTTGTCTCTCCTCCCCAGAAATCATTCCATTGCAGGAGAAATGAAAAAGGAGAGGATAAGAATAATAGGGCTATCTGTCTTATCTTTTCTTGCCTCAGGGAGCTTGAACTTCCTTGATGGAAATCTCTTCTGGATGTGCCAGTGATTGGGGCAGGATGTTTCCAGTACAGGCCCAGTTGCTTCCTGCATCGTAGTGGCCAGGCTGTATAAAAATACAGAATTCAAAGATAGGAGTTAAGTAGAAATGAAAACTTAGGGTGAATTTTGCTGTCTCTCTGTGAGAGCAGCCCTGGGATTTTACCATACAGAAAGAAAAAGTCAGAAAGAAAAGTTGATTAGCCTAAAAGCCAAGATCATTGAAGCAAAATAAAGGAAAGTACTTGAGAGGCATGTCTTTTTTTTAAATTTTTTTATTATACCACCGTGAAACATACAATTACAAAGGTGTTCATAATTGGTTCTTGGTAATACAGCATACCAGCACCCATCCCTCCACCAGTGCCCCATTTCCACCACCAATGTACCCCCACCCCCTCCCGCCCACTCCCATGCTGCCTTAATAGCAGGTACCCCAGTTTCCTCTCTCCTCTCTTCTCTCTCTCTCTCTCTCTCTCTCTCTCTCTCTCTCTGTCTCTGCATCTCTCTCCCTCTTATTTTACACATTGTGGCTAGCCCTGCAGATATTTAGAGTTTATCACTTAAGTCTCTTTGTGTATATTCAATGGTGAGTTTTAATCTGCCATTACCATTTCCCACATTTAGTAAAACACTGGTATCTATTTATGTCGTGATTAATGAATGCAGTCATTCTACATCTGTCCTTTTCCTTCTGGCTAATTTCACTCAGCATGATAGTCTCCATGTCCATCCATTTGCAGGTAAATTTCATAATTTCATCTTTTCTGATAGCCGCATAGTATTCCATAATGTAGATGAACCACAGTTTCTTTAGCCAGTCCTCTGTTCTCGGGCATTTAGGTTGTTTCCAGATTCTAGCTATAGTGAATAGCGCAGAGATGAATAAAGAAGTACAGATAGTGTTTCTGCTATGTGTTTTTCGGTCTCTAGGGTATATTCCCAGGAGTGCTATTGCTGGATCAAATGGGAGCTCAATATCTAGTTTTCGGAGGAATGCCCATATTGTTTTCCAAAAGGGCTGGACCAGTCGGCACTCCCACCAACAGTGGATGAGAGTCCTTTTTCCCCACATCCATGCCAGCACCGGTGTTCTTGCTGTTTTGGATGTGTGCCAGTCTCTGTAGGTGTGAGATGGTACCTCATTGTTGTTTTGATTTGCATCTCCCTGATGATTAAAGATGAAGAACACTTTTTCATATGCCCTTTGGCCATTCGAATTTCTTCTTTTTGGAAGCTTCTGTTCATTTCTTCTCCCCATTTTTTGATGGGGTTGGCTTTTTTTTTTCTTGTGGAGTGCTACCAGTGCCTGATATATCCTGGATATTAACCCCTTGTCAGATGGATATTAGGTGAATATCCTTTCCCACTCTGTGGATTGTCTTTGTTTCTTGGTCACCGCTTCTTTTTGAGGTGCAGAAGCTTTTTAGTTTTATATAATCCCATTTGAGGCATGTCTTTTTAAATTTGGTGCAAGAGACTTCTTTGAAGGAACTTGAGGAACCTCATGAAAGGTAAACATTCTGTGGTTGATGTGGATCTGTGTGAAATTTAAGGAAGAGAGAAAACAGGAGTCAAAAAGCTAATAACTGATAATTGAACAAATTGCTAAGGTCTTCCTAGTACAGAATAATTTAGTAATTGACAGGTGTTGTTTCCTGGTCTCATTTATAATTGCTTCTAAAAACTGACATTACTGTATTTTCTGTACATAATTTTTAAGTACAATTCATGATTGAAAATTTGTCTTCAAAACTATTCAAATTTCAGGGATGTAATAAAACACATTTCTTGCATGTGTGAAAGGTCCTAGTTTCAGTCCCTGTTGCCTCCTAGTCCACTATGTGCCTAAAGGTATAACTTTTCCTAGAACACCACTGGTTGTGGAACATAGAGAAAGAAAGAGAATGTGAAGAAGGGAAGGAAGGAAGGGAGGCAGGGAGGGAAGGGGAGGAAGGGAGGGAGGGAAGGGAGGGAGGGAGGGAGGGAGAGGAGGAAGGAAGGAAGTAATGACTTCACAACAATAAACAACTTAGATTGGACTTACTCTCTAAATTTAATGGAATATGGCCAGCCCTATTTATCAGTAAAACCAAGACTTTGTTTTGCTTCCTATACAAATATTAGTACTTTCAGACAAGAGAACTGTGAACAGGCCAGAGTGTGTGGTGACAATCTCTGGGTCAATATCTTCCCCAATGACTCTTATTCCAAAGTTTCTATGCTCATTTTATGGTAATTGTGACTGCAGTACTCCCAGAACCATGGAAATTTAGTTCAGTTTTGATATTTCTGTTTAATAAGATAGAAAAATAATTTTATAGTTAGACTTGGCTTTGAAAACCTAAGTAGAAGTAGAAAATATGGCATTAATATTTAAAAAGCACAGAGAGGATACAAATGAGTAACTCATATAGTTCCTGTCTAGGGATTTTTATTCAGCATAGCTTAATGATTCTAGGAACATTTTTGAAAGGAAATGAACAACCAAAACTCTCTGAATCTTGTATATTTAAATGAAATTCTAGGAAGACTGACATATGCAAATATTCAGCATCATGTTCTTTGGAAATTCTGGACCTGTTGATGTGGTAAAGATAATCAGAAAACCACCTGTATAAAATTTAACTAGCAGCTTTTTGAAATATAGATCTGGGGTGGAACAGAAACAAGGGAATTCTACAAGTCCAGAGTCCAAGCTGAGTCAGCAGTTGTCCAGTGTGGCGGCAGGGAGGGTGTTGTCTGGATGGGATAAGTGTCAAAAGCTTGGGGCCTCAGGAAGGTATGTGTTAAACCTGAGACATCTTCTTCCTTATCCAACATAACACCAGTGGAAGAATGAACCCGGAACAGAAAATCTTTCCATTGGCATAGGGAGCTGCTAGGGAAGCGTGTTTGGCCTCCCTAGGCTGTAAGTAGGATAGAAATGTTCTTTTCTCTGAAGGTTTGAAATACAGAGCTGTCTCTCATGGGTGTGAATTTCAATTTACACAGCTCCTTTGATCTCCCAACTCCCAAAAGCATTAGAAAATTGATCTAAAGGAAAAATTTTTTAAGTCAGAAAACCAATTAAAATTAGTGAAACAAAATCCAAACCAAGAATACAGTGGAGAGAAAAACAATGACCAGAAATGTAGTGTGTATGTTGGGGGCAGGGGTGGGGTGGGAAGAAGGGGCTCCCAAGCAGTTTTCAGTTGGTCCAAAGGCCATTCCCAGTGATACTCAATTGACTGTGTTTGAACAGTCTAATGCTTAATGCTAATTTTATGCATATAATGCATATATACATTAATAATACAGTACTTTGAATACCTATTGATGTAAATTTTAAAATATTAAACAAGATAGGCAAAATATAACACTGTGGGCGATAGAAATAGTATAGCAGGTAGGGCACTTGCCTAGCATGCGGTTGATCTGAATCAATCCCTGGCATTTCAAATGGTCCCCTGAGTCTCACTAGGAGTGATCTCTGAGCACAGAAACAGGAATAAGCCCTGAGCACAGCCAAGAGACCTGAAATAGAAAAAAAAAAAAAACATCATATCACTCTGATTCTAAGGAGGATTCTAGGAGGAAGAGGGGAGGCAAGGAGAGAGGGAGAGAGGAAAGGAAAGGAAAGGAAAGGAAAGGAAAGGAAAGGAAAGGAAAGGAAAGGAAAGGAAAGGAAAGGAAAGAGGAAAGGAAAGGGAAAGGAAAGGAAAGGAAAGGAAAGGAAAGGAAAGGAAAGGAAAGGAAAGGAAAGGAAAGGAAAGGAAAGGAAAGGAAAGGAAAAAGGGAAAGGAAAGGAAAGGAAAGGAAAGGAAAGGAAAGGAAAGGAAAGGAAAGGAAAGGAAAGGAAAAGGAAAGGAAAGGAAAGGAAAGGAAAGGAAAGGAAAGAAGGAAGGAAGGAAGGAAGGGAAAGAAGGAAGGAAGAGAAAGAAGGAAAAGAAGGAAAGGGAAGGAAGGAAGGAAGGGAAGAAGGAGGGAGGAAGGAAGGAAGGAAGGAAGGAAGGAAAGAAGGGAGAAATGAAGGAAGAGAAGGAAGGGAAAGAAGGGAAGGAAGAGAAAGAAGGAGGAGAGAAGGAAGGGAAGGAAGGAAGGAAGGAAGGAAGGAAGGAGGGAGGAAGGAAGGAAGGAAGGAAGGAAGGAAGGAAGGAAGGGAGAGAAATGAAGGAAGAGAAGGAAGGGAAAGAAGGGAAGGAAGGAAAAGAAGGAAGAGAGAAGGAGGGAGGGAAGGAAGGGAAAGAAGAAGGAAGAGAAGGGAGGAAGGGAAGGAAGCAAGGAAGGGAGGGAGGAAGGAAGGAAGGAAGAAAGGAGGAAGGAAGGAAGGAAGGGAGGGAGGCTGGGAGGAAGGAAGGAAGAAAGAGTGAGGGGGGGGGGGGGGGAGGGAGGAAGGAAGGAAGGAAGAAGTAAGTGAGGGAGGGAGGGACAAAGGGAGGGAAGGGAGGGAGGAAGGAACTCAACTCAACGTTTTATAAAAGTTTAACCAAATATTCAAGGAAAGTTAACGGTTGGGTTTGGTCTGCTTGTTTTTGTTTTACTATGATCATACATTATTATTAATAAAATATTTTATGACCTAGTTGAGTTTATTCAAGAATTTAAGTTTATTTTTTCATTATAAAATATATCAATATATTACAAAAGGTTAAAAGGCATGGGGAAAATCCACACAAAATTTTAGGTAATGACAATGGAAAATTTATTTGTAAAAGGTCAGAGTATTGAAAAGATCCTATAATGTATTATTTCCTAAGAAGATGGTGCGTTGTATTCACTCAAGCTAAGTTGTAAATACAAGGTATTTTTTATAGCTTTTTGTATATCTGAAATGGTTCATTACCTAAAATATCACACGAGTTAAAGTAATTCATCAAACTCAGAATTGAAAAGAAAAAAAATATGTGATTACATCATATAATGTGATGTAGAAAGATCATAGCATTAAACATTCATCGTTGTCAGTAGCTCCAATCTTAGTTGTCCTTCTGCCCCTTCTTAACTGCCCTTCTACCCCTTCTTAATTCCCTTCTGCCCCTTCTTAGTTGCCCTTCTACCGCTTTTGTAGAAACAAAATTATTCAGTACTCCCTAGAAATCTATCTCCTTTAGACAAATAAATAAAAAACTTCCCCCCAAACTGTATCCAAGTCTACCACTACCAGTTCAGGGCACCTTAAGGTGTTTGTCCCCATTGGAAAACACTGATCTATGGTTTGAAAAGATTTATCAAACTGAATTCAAGTGAACGCCCCTGAACTGATGAATCAAAAACTGCAGCCAAAAGATTCAGTCCGTTGACAGTCTTATCAGCAATGAATGAGGGTCTCTTTTCCCCCATCCACACCAATACATACTGTTTTTCTTGTTCTTTTGGATTTGTGCCAGCTTCTCTGGTGAGAGATAGCTCATTGTTTTCATTTGTATTTCCCTGTTGATTAATTATTTATGCAGAGCTTTTTTACATATATATTCATTTGTATGTATTCTTTGAATAAGTTTCTTCTTTTCATCTTCTCCCCATATTTTGATGGGGTTAGATTTTTTTCTTGTAAAATTCTACCAAAGTTTCTTCAGAAAGAGAGAGAGGGAGGAGGGAGGGAGAGAGAGAGAGATCTCAGAATATGGACTTAAAGAATTGATTCCAGTGCCTTTCATACTGACACGTTTTGCTAGGGATTGTGAAGATTCAGAAAAGCTCTATCTCATTTTCTAGCTATTTTAGTGTAAATTTTGGTAGCATGAAAGAATAAATATGTGATAGGCATTGAAAAAAACTACAGTAAACACTGGGTGCCACACCCAGTGGTGCACTAGTGCTACTTCTGGCTCTGTGTTCAGGACTCACTCTTACCAAGCCTACTGGACTTGGAGACCATATAAGGAGCCAACAATCTACTGGGGTTATATGCCCAGAAAGACAAGTGCCTGTCATCTCTCTCCAACTCTGCTGCAAACATTTCAATGGCAAACTGTTAGAAGGAATAAGACAGTAATGTCTTAAGCATAGTACCATAGCCCCTAATTTGTACAAATAGACCTGGTAAAAGATAAAGAAAGAAGATTTGAAAATAAGAAAAACATCTGTCATTGCTTGCTGACAGTTTAATGGCTTTGATAGAATAGCCAAGAATGCTTAATGATAGAACCAAAAATTATTTGGAGACTGGAGCAGCAGGTAGGGCATTCTCCTTGCACCCAGCTGGTTTGATCTCTGGCATCCCATATGGCCCGCTGAGAATCACCCGAAGTAATTCCTGAGTGAAGTGAGGAATAACCTCTGAGCATCACCAGGTGTGACCCAAAAAAGCTAAAAGAGAGAGAGACAGGCAGACAGACAGACAGAGATTTAGTTGGTATATGAAACATGTAGCAAAAACAAGTTACTTTCTTATAAATTGGAAGTCCAATAATAGGACAATGAGATTTTACAAACATCCCATTTGCAATAACAACAAAAATGTAAAGTTCTAGAGCAAAATCCAACTAAGTACATTGTCGGGCGCTCCGCTGGGGTCCCCGACAGTGCCAGGAAGCGAGTTCCCTTCTACCTCCGGCCGGCGAGGAATGGATGAACACTCAGGAATCCAATGCAGTTTTAAAAGGCTTTACTTATCACAGGTTCAGGCATACAAATCAGCAAAAGGAAAAACCCGATGCTTAGGATTCCAGGCTAGAACCCCAGCCACGTGTAGGCCAAGATGGCGACCACCACATGTAAAGCTTCCAAGCAGGGCGAACGCTCACCGCGAGCAAGAGCCCCCAAAAGAAGCTCGCAGAGTGAAAACCGGCTAGTTTATACCCCTGCAACTCAGACCTTCTTCCCATTGTTATGGAAAGCAGGGAGTGTTAAATGTCCTTAGGTAATCCCTCCCTGCACCTCACCTAGGCCCTTTAGTATGCTAATGTTTTGAGCCAAATGCAGTGGCCCTTAAAGGAGTCCTGCAACAGTACATTATAGAGAAAATTGTAGAATTCTATAGAAAAGAATATTTAGAAAGCTATACTGTGTTCGTTGATGATTGTGTATCATTAACTTGGTATGTCTTACAAATTAATATCTTAGTGAAATTTATTCTAGTTAAAATTTGAGGGTGAACTTTAATATGTAAGCTAGTCCTAAAATTTATATGAAATAGAAGAAAACCAGAAATAGCCAAATAAATTTTGAAAAGAATGACATGGAAGCAACTTGTCCTAAGTAAGTATAAGATTTAGGCAAATTTTTTATTTTATTTATTTTTTGTTTTGGAGGGGGCAACAGTCAGTAGTTCTAAGATTACCTAGCTCTGTACTAGGGGTCACTCCTGGCAGACTTAGGGGACCAATGGGATGCTGGGGTTAGAACCCAGGGTAACCAGTGTCCAAATGCCCTACTCACTGCACCCTACTTCAGACTCCATAGCAAATGTTTTTAATCATAACACAGAAGCATTCTTATGTGGAAATTTAGAACAGAAAAATTAGGTCCTCTGAGACAATCTTGGGAGGTGGTTGGACCAGTTCCTGTCCTGATAAAGTCCCGGCAGCTGCTCCCCACACCCCAAGGCCCCCCATACCTCCAGCCAGACTCCACCACCTCAGGACTGAGATCCACAGAGAACCTAATCTGCCAAACATTTCAGGGACAGGGTTTTTTTGAGCTGAAGGTGACATTCCTTCTCGGAGTCAGGGTGGGCAACCTCCCTGCACTTTTGGAAGCCTCGAAAACTATGCCCATGACCCACTACCACCATGTAAGCTCATCTACAGACCTTGTTCCAGAGTCTATAAATAAATATCAAAAGAGATCAACTCGCTGCAAAAGTTTCTTGGATACCCTTTCTTGGCTCAGATTTTTTGGGGCCATCTCCAGAGCACAGCAGAGCAGCTCACCCCTAACAAAGCTCTGGTGCTTCTTCCATACCCCAGTGTCTCAGGCTGAACTGCCCAGTTAAATATTCTGGATTTTTCTGGATTGACATCCCAGTAGTAGCATATCACATTGGATAGGATGTAACATAGACACCAACCAATCTCAACTAACAAAATCATGAACACAGAAGCTTAACTTGCAATAACAGCTTAGGAAACCCTCAGACAAAGACATAATGTTCAAATCATGAGATGCAACAATTTTCACAAGTTTTCTTTTATAGAAATAATTTTAATCATTCCATTAATCATTTTGTGGTACAAGCAATATAAAATAAGTTATTGTGGACCTGTTACAGGGGCAGCTTTGAGGGGTGGTTGGGAAAATGGAGGCAATGGTGGGAAAAGTGATAGTGGTCATGGTATTGGGGTTGGAATATTGAACACCTGTAACAAATCATCATGAACAACTTTGTAAACCATGGTGTTTAAATCAAGTGGGGGGGGGAAATTAGGCCCATATATAATGTTTTATATAAAAAAAAATCAATTTGCATAGTTTGAAACTTTTATAGAAACATATAAGAAACCATTCCCATGGTTTAGGTAAAATGTTTTCTTTAGAAAAATCACAAAGCTGCAACCCATAACATAAGATAATAGTTTATTTATATTAAAATTTTAAATTTTTATTTAATAATAAAACCACACAGTGAAAAAAAAATGACACAGATTGGAAGAAAGGAATATGCATTGTATAAAATTAACAACAGCTTCACATTCAGAATATATAAAGAAGTCTACAAATCAATAAGGAAAACAATTCAATTGAAATGCAGACAAGAATGTGAATAATTCACAGAAGAGGCAAGCCAAACAGCCAATATATGTATTTAAAGATGACTAACCTTACAATAATCATGAGATTAGAACCAAACGAGGTAGCAGACTGGCAAAAATTAAAATGTAAGTCAATTCCTTTCAGTTGGAGGCCTACAGCATGACAAGAATGTGGAGATCCAGAAACACACATACAAGTCGATGAGAACAGAAATTCATGTACTATTCTGAAGACAATATAGTTAACCTCAAAAACAGTATATAAGTGAGGAATAAGTTGCAATGACATGAAATATTGTAATTTCACTTAAAGTTTAGGCAGGCAAGAGGACAGCAAACATCATTTATGGTTCTATTTACACCATGGAATAAATGAATGAAAACTATGAGAGGAAATGCACGACCTAATGCACATAGGACCCCCCCCCCCAACCTGGAAGGACAGAAGGGAGAAAGAGAAGCAGAGGAATAGGATTCCACTTATATCCATAATGCTTTATTTGTTTAAAAATAGGCTTAGGATGCTTTCCTTGCACGCGGCTGACCTGGGATCAATCATCAATACCCTATATGAAAGTCAGAATCTGCCAGGTGTGATCCCGAAGTGCCGAGCCTGAAAAAAAAAACCCTACCACTAGTACCACCGCCAGGCACGGTGGGAAAAAAAAGTTCAGAACTATTTTAACAAAATGTTAAGATTTTACAAACCTAGGTGGTTGGTACAGAAATTCTTTCTCCATGTGTACACAGTTTTCACCCTTAAAATATATTGTAATCATTCTTAAAAAGCGAGTGCTCTCCTTCACCAAGTTTCTCCTGACTCTCCTGCCCGGCTCTTTGCAGCTGATTATCCGTCTACAGAGGGAAGTACAGGAGTTGAAAGATGAACTGGCCATCGTCACAGGGGAGCTGAGGACAGAGCCGCTCACAGAGGAAGAGCTCCTTCAGTAAGACCGCAGTTTTGTTTTGTTTTGTTTTGTTTTGTTTTGTTTTTCTTTCCCAGTAAGAGTTTGTGTTAACTTCTTTGTTGGCCCTGGTGTTCTGAATTCACCTCAGAGCACAAAGTTCTCCTGGGACGGTCCTTAGGCGCTGGCTAAGAGTGGCAGCTCTCCATGAAAAGTTGGCTAAGCCTGGCAGTGTTTTTGCTGCCTCAGCTTTGAGCAAGTCAAGAACAGGGCATAGAGAGGTTTGGAATAGCTGCTTCATGCCAGTGGAAGAAGGGCTTGTATAATAGCCATGCCATTTTCACAAATGTACACCCTTCGATAAAAGGAATTCAAGAAACATCCTTTGTGTTCAACAAGCATCTCGCTGCAAGCACCAATTTATCCATGCCAAAGTAAGCTCTCTCTTTTAATAAGTCGATGGCCTATATGTTACAGTTCAGATGCTCAAGTGGGGATGAAAGCAGGTATTCACAGCTTTAGACAGCACAACATCTCAGAGCCTTCAGACTTGCAGCCATATGGCATATCAGTAGCACAATGTGGCTCTCATTCTCTCTGAGTGAACCACAGTGGGGGCTTTCTTGTCTCTTTTCAGCTTAGTAAGCCCAGGAAGAGTGACAGCTATGGGCGAAGCTTAGGGGTCACTGGTATTCTCTGTTTCCAATGAGAAATAGAACAAAAGATTTTTTTTTCCTAAAAGTAGGTTATCACATCCCCCAACCATTTCTTAACAAAGAAAACTGGAAGGAAAAAAAAAACACTATCACAAGAGATTGTGAAAGTGTTTCAAGGACTGCAGGATGTCCATGGAGGTAGGTCTTAAACTTAATTATTGTCAAACTATTGTCCTCAAAGATTTTCTTCCTCTGAATGTGTGTAGTGATATGACAGCCACAACTTTTTCCTTACACTTTTCTCTGTGACACGCAGTTAAGGCCAAATGCGCTGCTGTATTCACATTGTCAGAAATGTCATGGCATTCCTTGGACATATTTGAAACATTTTAGATTTTGAAAAACTCATGTTGAGAATATCTTCATTGTAGTATTTCCTTTCCCCTCAAAAAATGGAATTATCAGTGACTAACTTTTAAGCTTCTCTTAAGAATTTTGATCTTCAAGTCAGGGCCCAGCCAGGAAAGAAAATCCCTCTAGGTCTCTCAACAGAGTAAGTGAAGGCAGTAATTTACTTGTGCAAAGGGTGTTACCATGAAAATGAAGCACCTTACAATCCCGAGCAGGAACTTTCCAACCTGAGCAGTATAATAATGTTGTAGGGAAAGGGGCACATTGGTGGTGGGAAATGTGCCTGCTGAAAGGATGGATGTTGGAACAGTGTGTGACTGAAACCCAAGTGTGAAGAATTTTCTAACTATATGGCATGGTGACTCAATAAAGTAAATTAAAGAAAACATTACAAAATGTAAGAAACAATGAGAAAATATTGTTGTTATATATTTCATAATATTTTATAGTATATTATATTTAATATAATCACTCACACACAGAGACTCACACACAGGGCGCAGAGCTGCTACTTGCTCTCCTTGTGCCCTGCTGAAGAGCCCGGGAGGGATGGCGGGTTCTAGCCCTGGCCTGCCACCCCAGCAGAGCCTCGAAGGAAGCCAGAGGAATCCCCACACCATGAGGGGCCACCATTTTCCACATCTGGACTCCCCTCTCCTCAGAGCTCCACCCAGCAGAAGAGTGATCACAGCCCGGCTTGCATGGCTGCAAAGCAGTTCATCAATAATTGCTCGTGTTTTGAGGTGACTACTAAAGTATCCCACCCACACAGCAGAGCTTGGCAAGCTACCCGTGTTGTATTTGGCATGCCAATACCAGTAACAATTATAGACCTCATTCCCATGACCTGATGGAATGATTTGAGGCTCTTTATGTTCCTGGAGCAGGATGATACCCTTGGGCTATCTCCGCATGTGACAGGACGGATTGAGATGTTACTGGTGCCCCCTAGAGCAATCGATGATATACGGGGAAAACAGACAGTGATATTATATTTATGTCTTATCATTTATTACAAAGAGGGTTTCTATTTAAAATTATTGATAATTGTAAGAGTTGCCATTTATATGAAATTAGGAATAGAATGGAGAAATGAAATTGCAATGATAGATTTAAAATATTAAAGAACTCAATATAGCATTGGTTTCTTTTATCTGTAGACAACAAATATGCCGATATTATTCGCAACGGGGAGAGATTGACTTTTCTCTTGGGTGGAGCTCTAAAGAGCTGTGAAGTCCAGATGTTGAAAATGGCTGCCTCATGGTGTGGGGGGTTCCTCTCTGGCTTCCTGTGAGGCTCTGTTGGGATGGCAGGCCATGGCTAGAACCCGCCTTCCCTCCTGGATACCTCATGATCCAGCAGGGCACAGGGAGAGCCGGTGGCAGCTCTGCCCCATATATCTGTGCCTCTGTTTCAAGCATACCTAGGCTTGAAATAGGCTTAGCTGTAGGGTGGGACTCTGATGGTTCATCAGTAAATGCACAAAGTGAGAGCCTACTACCGAGAGTACCGAGAGTATCCCACCCTGCACAGCAAACCCTGGCAAGCTACCTATGTCGTATTTGATATGCCAGAAACCCAGTAACAATTATAGACAACCTCATTCCCATGGCCTGAATGAATGGTTTGAGGCACTTCGCGTTCCTGGAGCAAGCAGATGCCCTTGGGCTGCACTAGCATGCAACAGGATGTATGGCGATGTTACTTGGTGCCTGCTTGAGCAAATTGATGAACAACGGGAAGACAAGTGATACAAGTGATAAAAGTGATTCAAAACAGATTTACATAGGTAGTAGATTAATTGCCATTAATTTATCTATGCAACTGGTTTATTCATTTGCCCAATATCTGTTATTCATGTAATAATAACAAACCTGTATCCTAGACTCTAGACCAATCTGCAACATAACCCATTCCCAGCTCTAATGGGTTCATAGTGTAGTGGCAGAAACTGCTACAAGCACAGTCAACCTGATACAATATGTTAGTTTATGAAAAGATGCAAATAAGACACATTGGTCAGATTGCAGAGGCAGTGTTAGATTTGAACCCAGGAATTGTGCAAAGTTAATTCGTGTGTCCTAGTGAGGGAACTTCAATTCCTAATGAATTGACTTCTCTGTGTCTGTGTGTGTGTTTATATTGTTGTTTGTTTTTGGCCCACACCTAGTGTATTTTAGGGGGTTACTTCCACCTCTTCACTCAGGAATTGCTCCTGTGAGTGCTCGGAAACCATAGGGAATAGAGAGATCAAACACAGGTCCACTGCATGCAAGGCAGACACCCTGCCTGCTTTAGTATTGCTTCTGCCATCAGGGTTTTTGGTTTGTTTGTTTGGATTTTTATTGGTTTATTTAGGAATCACACCCAGGAGTTCACAGGGTAACTTCTGCCTCTGCACTCAAAAATTGCTCCTGGCATATAAAAATTATTTTATATCATAATACTAGTATACAGTGTGGCATTACATTATATCAGCAATTTCTTACTTTATTAAGTATTGTAATTTCTAATACTATTAATAGTAGCTTCATGTATACATCATTTCAAAATCAAACACACTTTCAGGGTTCCCATTCCCATTCCCTGCCTCCCCAACCCAGGAGCTAAATCTGTTCAGTTTCATCTCTCCTGTTCTGTTATATTTAGCTATTTTTTTCTCCAATGCTATATGTCCTTAGCATGTGGGAAAGACCATTTTGTGCCTATCCCTTACTGACTGACTTCATTCAGTATGATATCCTCTAGTTCTGTCCATGCCAGAGAAAACTCTATGATTTTTTCATTCTTACAGCTGCATAGTATTCCATTGTGTACATAAACTATAATTTTTATCCATTCATCCATAATTGAGTACTTGGTTGTTTCTATGTCTTGGTTACTGTACTAAGCAAGTACTTACTGTACAAAGTGAACAACATAAATATATAATGTGCATATATCCTTTCTATGCAGTCTGCATATATCCTTTCAAATGAATGCTTTTGTTATTTGGAAGCAGATGCCAATAAGTGGTTTTGCTGGATCATATTGGAATTCTACTCCTGCTTGCTAAAGAAATCTCCATATTTCTTTCCATAGAGGTTGAAGAAGTTGACATTCCCACCATTAGTAAATGATGGTTCCTTTCTCATCACAACCCTGCCAACACTGGCTATTTCCAAATTTTTGATATATGCCATTATCATGGAGAATGATAAAGTTTTGTTGCTGTATTGATTTGCATTACCCTAATGATATTTGAAGAAGAGCATTTTTACATATGTCTATTAACTAACAGTATGTCTTCTATGGGAAAGTGTCTGTTCATCTCTTTCCCCCAGTTTTTGAATGTTGTTGAATGTTTAGCTGTTGAGATTTATAGATCTTGGATATTAGACCTTGTCTGAGGTATTGCATGAAAAGTTTCTCCAATTCAGTGTGGTGCCTTTAATTTTAGCTTGAGTTTCTTTTACTGTGCAGTTTTTTGACGTTAGAGATAGAGATAGAGATAGGGATAGAGATAGAGATAGGGATAGAGAGATAGAGATAGAGATAGATAGAGATAGAGATAGAGAGATAGAGATAGAGATAGAGATAGAGATAGAGATAGAGATAGAGATAGAGATAGAGATTTGTATGTCTTTGTTCATTTTTGTTTTTGTTGTTTTTGCCTTTGTGGTCATATCATGGAAGATACTTCTGAGCACCATTTCCCAGAAGATTCTGCCTGTTTTCTTCAATGTAATTAATTAATTCTGGTTTAATTTTAGGGGTTTTTTCATTTCGTATTTGCTTTTGTGATTGGTATGAGGTATGGCTCCAATCTCACTTTCATGTATGTGTCTATCCAGTTTTCCCAACACCATCTCTTTGCTCCATTTCATGACCTCCTCTCTATATGTAGGACTTTTTGGCATAGATTAAATGATCATAAATCTGGAAGCCTGACTCATAACTCAATTCTAGTCTATTGGTCTGTGAGTATATCTTAATTCTAATAATATGTAGCTCTGAATATTATATCTTTGTATTACAACTCAAAGTTCAGAAACGCAGTACCTCCCATATTTTCCCCTTTGTATTGATTTGGTTTTACAGGAAGTCTTAAAAGTTCCATTCAAATTTAGTAAAGTTTTTCTAGTCTTTGAAGAATGTCATTGGAACTTTTATGATATTGCATACAATTTGTATAATTCTTGGGTATAAATAGCATTTTGAATATTTTGAATCTTCCAATTAATGAACAGGGAATATAATTTTGTTTCATGGTATTCTTTTCTAATTCCATTTAATTACTGTGATTGGTCTGTTCAGATTTTCTAGTTCCTCCTGGTTCATCTTGAAGGTATGATTCAAAAATTCATCTATTGCTCTCTTTCTTTCTTTCTTTCTTTCTTTCTTTCTTTTCTTTCTTTCTTTCTTTCTTTCTTTTCTTTCTTTCTTTCTTTCTTTCTTTCTTTCTTTCTTTCTTTCTTTCTTTCTTTCTTTCTTTCTTTCTTTCTTTCTTTCTTTCTTTCTTTCTTTTTTCCCTTCCTTCCTTCCTTTCTTTCTTTCTTTCTTCCTTCCTCTCCTTCCCCTCCCTTCCTTCCTTCCTCCCTTCCCTCCTTCCTTCCTTCCCTCCTTCCCTCCTTCCTTCCTTCCTTCTTTCTTTCTTAATCTTGGGTCAGACCTGGTGGTTCTCAGTACTTACTCCTTGCTTTGAGTACCTGAAGGTGTTTGTTCAGAGATTGAACAAGAGTCAACTTTGTGCAAGACAAGTGCCCTATCTCCTATAATGTTGCTCAAGCCTGGTCATCCATTTCTTTTAGATTCCCAAGCTTTGTGGCATAAAGTGGTTCATAGCAACTTCTTTTATAATCTTTTTCTTTCCTGAGGTATCTTTTATAGTTTCTCCCCTGAAATCTTTGAATCTTTTGTTTGAGTTTTCTCATTGTTTTCTTCATGTGGTTTGTCAATTTTATCTAAGGGTTTGTCAGTTTTATTCATCCTTTTTAACATCCAGCTCCTGGTTTAATTGACCCTTTATATTATTTATTTGTTGGTTCTGTACTATTTTTTACTATAATCTGCCTTCTAAGTACTTTGGGATTGCTCTATTATTATTCTGGTTTCTCTAACTGAGAAGTTAGGTCATTGATTTGTACTTTTTATTACTTCTGGTATAAGCTTGAATAGCCATGAACAGTCTGCATAGTGTGCTGCTTTTGCTGTGTCCCATAGGTTTGGGTAGATGTGTTTTCATTTCATTTTGATTTGAGGAATCTGATTATTCCTTTTTAGCTTATTTTTTGATCCATTTGTTATTTAACAGTTATGTTGTTCAGTTTCCAAGTTCACTGAGAACTCCCCCCTTTCTTGGTTTATCTTGTTCTCAGTATATTTTCTGTGATCTTTGTTTTCCCTGATTCTTAGGTACTATATCCACCATTGACAAAGGCTGGACCTGGCCAATGCTGTCTAGAGCCAACAGTTTTCCTCAGGCTGGTGCTGGGAATAGACAGGTGTCTGGAAGAGCCTTGAATGTTCTTAACTGCAGTGGGTGTGCCTGGATCCCATACTTTTAACAGTGGTTTTCTGTGCTGCTAGACTAGAATCTGAATTTCCAACAAGACTTCAAGTTTGTGAAGGTGATGAGTAATGTTATACATTTATGCAGTCCTGCAGTTCATAAACTTTGGAGTAACTGATCCACATGCAAAGGCTGTGGTCTGAAAAAACTGGGTGGGGCAAAATTTTTCTGGACTTGATGATCTGAGAGGCACTTGAGGGAATGAGAGTTGTTATATGGGTCTACAGAGTAACCAGCGAAGTTTCTGACCTCTTATCAGTAATTTATGAGTCACAGTTAGGCAGAATATACATTACAAACCACCTAAGTTTTACAATAGTCAAATAATGTGTTTTGTTGTAGTTGGTTTTTATAGTTTTTTTTTACATATTGAGCTAAATTTAATATAGGTGTCACTTAGAGTTCATCAGATTCAGAAGTCCTTTCCTTTATTGAAGTAAATGAGGATAATTAAAATTAGTCCTAATGAGGTACAGTGCTGAATTGGTCTGGCTACTTTGCCACCTTAATTGACCCTGGGCATTTTTCTTTTTTTTGTTCGTTTTTATTTTTCAATTCATTTATTTTTTTAATTAAACGTTTTATTATACCACCGTGAGATATACAATTACAATGTTGTTCATGTTTGGAGGTTTTGGTCACATAGTGTTCCAGCACCCCGCCCTCCACCAGTGCCCATTTCCCACCACCAATGTCCCTAATTCCCTCACCCCCTCCCATAGCCTGCCTAAATGGCAGGTTATTTATCTCTTTTCTCTCTCCTTCTCTTTCTCTTCCTTCTCTTACACATTGTGGGTTGCACTACATACACTTAGAAGCCACCATGTGCATTTTTTGCCTGTATTTAGTGCTCAGTTCTATGTTGGTATCAGCCCTTTAGACATTTATTCACACATGTTCCCTTCTCTATCTTACCTAACCTCTGACTCCCACACGTTTGTGGTAATTTTCACTTTTAGTAAGATCACCTGATATATTTATGTCATGCAAATAAATGTAGTCATTCTATCTCTCTCTCTTTCCTTCTGACTAATTTCACTCAACATGATCCTTTCCATGTCCATCCATTTATAGGCAAATTTCATAACTTCATTTTTCCTGACAGCTGCATAGTATTCCATTGTGTAGATGTACCACAGTTTCTTTATCCAGTCATCAGTTCTTGGGCAAACTGGTTGTTTCCAGGTTCTAGCTATTGTGAATAGTGCTGCTATGAAAATAAAAGTGTGGATTGTGTTTCCGCTGTGTGTTTTTGGCTTCCCAGGGTATATTCCCAGGAGTGGTATGGCTGGCTCAAAAGGGAGCTCAATTTCTAGTTTATGGAGGAATGTCCATATTGTTTTCCAGAAAGGTTGTACAAGTGGACATTCCCACCAACAGTGTATGAGAGTCCCCTTTTCCCGCATCCACGCCAGCACTTGTTGCTTTTACCCTGTTGGATATGGGCCAGTCTCTGTGGTGTGAGGTGATATCTCATTGTTGTTTTGATTTGTATCTCTCTGATATTAGTGATGATGAGCAATTTTTCATATGCCTTTTGGCCATTCGAATATCTTCCTTGTAAAAGTTTCTGTTCATCTCTTCTCCCCATTTTTAATGGGGGTTGGCTGTTTTCTTCTTATATAGCTGTACCAGTGCCTGATATATCCTGGATATTAATCTCTTATCAGATGGGTATTGACCCTGGACTTTTATTATAGAGAGTCAACTCAGTTCCCAGAATACTTGGTGTCAAGAGTGGCAGGAAAATGTGGTATTTGCAAAAGGAAGAGCCCCAAAGTTGGCAGCATTGAATATATCAACATTCTTTTCCACTTATCTGTCCCGTTGGTCCCTGATTGGCATGGCAGTTTAAGATCACTGGTGTGGCAAAAGATTCCAGGGAGGTTTTCAGAAAGCAGATATTTATTAGGTACAATATCCTAATGTTAATTGGACAGTTTGGAGGTATATGTTAATATCTATTCCTATCAGTATTTGGAGCTATTTCTCAACAGTTCTCCAATAGTGCTCAATATAAATATTTGTTCTATTGACTTGAATGCTTCAGTTGAAGAGGAGTTCCAAGTCAGCCTCAAGTTATTGTGTTTTTAGTTTACTTATTCTTTTTTCTCTTATATTTTGGCTTGGTTAAATTTGAGCAGAGACAGATGGATGAAGACTGTATAGCCAAGTTAATATTTATGCATTACTTTCTAAGTGAATGTTTTATTCTGATTAATTTTCTAAACATATGCCTCTTTTTCCCCTGGTACAAAAAAATTAAACTTGTAGATCCCTGGCGATAATGGAAGCATGTCCCAGCCCAAATCAAAATGAGCAGGATCTCCTCTGTAGAACAATTTTTACTTCTGAAATGAATTCGATTTCATCGGCTCAAGTTTCCTCAAAGTAAACTTCCAAACTTCTGGATCCTTCCAAATAAGATTTTGCTTGTCCTCCACCACCCCTTTAACCTCCTGTTCTATTGAGGTATGATAGATTTAAAATACATTAAAATTTTAAGTCATGTCAGCCTACAGAGTAAGAAAGAGTATTCACCCAGTGTCTATCTGATAAGTTAATATCCATGATATATCAGGCACTGGTAGAACTTTACAAGAAAAAAACAGCCAATGCCATCAAAAAAATGGGGAGAAGAAATGAACAGAAGCTGTCAAAGAAGAAGTCAAATGGCCAAAAGGCATATGGAAAAATGCTCATCATCACTAATCATCAGGGAGATACAAATCAAAACAACAATGAGATGTCATCTCATACCACAGAGACTGGCACATATGCAAAAGAGAAAGAACAATCAGTGCTTGCATGGATGTGAAGAGTAAGGGACTCTCATCCTTACTCTCATCCATTGTTGAGGGAAGGCTGAATGGTCCAACCTTATTGGAAAACAATCTGGACATTCCTCCAAAGACTAGAAATTGAGCTCCCATTTGACCACAATATTATTTCTGAGAATATACCATATGGGCTCAAAAGCACACAGCAGAAATGCCATCAGCACTTCTATGTTCAGAGCAGCACTATTTACAATAGCCAGAATCTGGAATCAACCAGAGTGCCTGAGGACAGACAACTGGATAAAGAAACTATAGTACATCTACATAATGGGATGCCATGCAGCTGTTAGAAAAAATGAAGTTATGAAATTTGGATCGGCATGGAGAGGATCATGTTGATAGAAATTAGCCAGAGGAAATAAGGACAGATATAGAATGATAACATTCATTTGTGGAATATAAATAAATAGTATGATACTAATTTATGCCTCTCGAGGTGTTGCAGGTGTGGCTGCGGTGCCCAGCTGCATCAACAGGTGGAAGACAGGAGACAGGGTTTTCTACGCCCAAGGCTCTGCCCCGGGGCCCTGGATGGTTGATGGTCTGACATATAAAAAGATTGGGCCCCTGACATGAACCCAGAGCCACAGCAGAGCCTGCCAAGTTACCTGTGGTGTATTTGATATGCCAAAAACAGTAACAATAGTGGACCTCATTCCCAACGAATGGAGACGTTACTGGCACCCACTCGAGCAAATCAATGAACAATGGGAAAGCGAGTGATACAAGTGATACAAGTGATTATACTAATATCCTAGACCAGGCAAAAGATAGATCAGGAGGTCTCATCAGTGGGTGGAATCTGTCACAAGTGTGTAGGAGCCTGAGGTTAGGTAAGACGGAGAAGGGACCAGTGTGCTAATAATTGTTGGAAATGGTAATACCAGCCTAGAACTGAACATTGAATGTAGGCAAGGGATATACACAATACCCCTAAATGTATGTATTGCAAGCCACAATGTATAAGAGAAGAAAGAAAGAAAGAAAGAAAGAAAGAAAGAAAGAAAGAAAGAAAGAAAGAAAAAAGAAAGAAAGAAAAAAAAAGAGAGAGGAAGAAAGAAAGAAAGGAAGAAAGGAAAAGAAGGAAGAAAGAAAGAGGAGAGAGAAGAAAAAGGGAAGAAAGAAAGAAAGAAGAAAGAGAGAGAGAGGGAGGAGAGAGAGGGCAAAGTGCCTGCCATAGAGGCAGGCAGGCTGGGAGGGGGAAGGGATTCAGAGAACATTGGTGATGGGAAATGTGCACTGGTGGAGGGATGGGTGTTGGAACACTCTATGACAGAAACCTAATCATGAACAGTTTTGTAATTGTTTATCTGTGGTGGTATAATAAAATTTTAAAAGAATTTAACTATTCATCAGTGATTAAAAGAGAATTCTCTTTTAAATTCTTAAAAATAAATGTAAACATATACTAATAAATTTGGATAAAGAAAAAAAAAATTACAACTGGTCTTTGAAATGAAGCACTTTAGACTATAAATGACTGGTATGCTATACCCAGCACACTGGATAAAATAGGTATCCAAACAAGAATCCCTAATTCAGTTAGGTTCTCATTCAAATTTAATAGTTTGACTAAAACTTAAATGATAAATAATAAGTCACTACACTTTTATTAGTCATTTCACCAGTGTTTAGTTACTAAACCAGAGTTTCAAGATGCAGTAAATGGTTTCATATAAAAGGCAAAATAAAAATGCCAATTACAAAAATATCCAGAATCATACAAGTATAAGGCATTGTATTCTTTTATTTCATTAATTTTGTTCTATGTCAATGGCATATACTCTCCACTATAAAAGTACAGAGTTACTGGATAGAGCAGAAAACTGAATCCAACATTTTTCTCCTTACAAGAGACTCATATGAACTGTCATGGTCTAGGTTCAAAGTACAGACTCAAAGTTAAAGATCGGAAAGGAATCATATGGGCAAACAATAGACTATAAGTGTTTGTAATAATTACACAACACATATATCAGGCAAAGTATACTTTGATGAAAGAATAAGATAATAAAATTCTTAGGTGGACATTACATTATTTTCAAATGATCTGTTTGTGAAGAAGATACATTAACATATATACATCAAATGGAAAATATCTTAGTATACTATAAGCCTGAAGGAAAATATCAATGGCAACAGAGCAGTAGTATGAGGTTTTAGTAACATACTATCACCGTTAAATAGATCAACTAAACAGAGAAGGTTATCAAAAATCTTCTCAAGACAAATATTTTCCCTGGGCCAGATGGGTTTGCAATGAATTTTCCCAAACCTTCAAAGTGGAATTTCTACTCATCCATCTCAATTGTCTACTGGAAAAAATAAATCATAAGTCTTCCCTCACAGTTTTTATTAGACCAGAATTTCCATGATACTAACATTTGAGAGAAACATTATGTTTTAAAAAATTCAGATCAATATCCATGGATGCCAAGATCTTTATTAAAATACTATTGAACCAGATACATAAATATATTAAACGCACATATATGGGATTTCATCCTTGGATATTTGATTCTGACTTATTGACCGGAAAAACCTATTTTCAGCCCAGTGTCATGCAGTTTTGATAACTATAGCTTTCTAATACAGTTCCAAATTAGGTAATGAGATAACTCCCAATTTCTTATTTTTCAGTATGAGTTTTGGCTATTTGTGGTATCTTCTGATTCCAAACAAACTTTATTATTGACTTTTCTGGGTCCTTGAATATTGTCATCTGAATTTGAATGGGGATTGTATTGGATCTCCTCAATGACTTAGTAAGATAAACATTTTCACAATATTGATTTTTCCAACCCATGAGCATAGAGTATTTTTCCATTTCCTAAGGTCTTCTATCTCTTCCTTAAGTGATTTAAGTTATCATGGTATAGATCTCCTATGTCTTTTGTTAAGTTGATTACTAGATACTTGATGATTTTGGATACTACTATAAATGAAATAGACTCCTTGATCTCTTTCTCCTCTCATTCCTTGTATATAAGAACGCACTGATTTTTTGTATTGATGGTGTAGCTCACACTTTGCTGGATTGGTTTATTGTTTCTAGGAGATTTTTTAATTGGATTTTTTTAGAGTTCTCTATGTATATTTTCATGTTGTAAACTCAGCTATAATTCGACTTATTTTCCAATTTGCATATCTTTTGTTTTCTTGCCTGAGTGCCATAACCAGGACTTCTAATATTATGCTGATAGAAGTGGAAAGAATGGATATTCTTGCCTTGGACCTAATCTCAGAGAGAATGCTTTCATTTTTCTCAATTAAGAATGATATTGTCTTGGTTTATTATAAGTGGGTGTGGCTATTTTGAGAAAGGCTCCTCCCACCCCCTATTTTGTTGAGAGTTTTTAACATAATGGATGTTGTTCTCATAAGGCTTTCTGCATCAGTTGAAATGAGCATATAATTTTTTTCTTTCCTTTTATTAACGTGGTGTATTATGTTAATTGATTTGCATATGTTAAACATCCTTGCATCCCTTGGATGAATTAGGTTGAATGATGTTTTTTCATGTGTTATAGGATTTTTGCATTAATATTCTTCAGGGAGATTGGTCTGAAATATTCTTTTCTGAAAGTGTCTCTGTTTGCTTTGGTATTAGTGTAATGTTAACTTCATTGACAGCGTAAAGAAGGATTCCTGTTTTTTCAATATTTTGGAAAAGCTTTAAGAAGTAAAAGCAATAAATCCTTTCTGAAGGTTTGGTGGAACTCACCACCTACCCATCTGAACTGGGTCTTTTGTTCTTGTGGAGATTCTTAGTTACTGTTTGACTTTTCCTTACTTATATTTGGTCTGTTTAAGCTTTCTACTTCTTCCTTGGTCAGCTTTTGGAAATTACTTGATTTTAAATATAT
>JAJIBD010028843.1:0-37287 GCA_021461705.1 Cryptotis parvus
GACCAGGTATGCTGAACCAGAGACTCTCAGACATGGGGCAGAGCTGCTCCTTGCTCTCCCTGTGCCCAGCTGCTTATGAGGCGCCCGGGAGGCATGGCGGGTTCTAACCCTGGCCTGCCACCCAGCAGAGCCTCACAACAAGCCAGACCACCCTCCCCTACTCCACGGGCCCGCCATTTTCCACATCCAGACTTCCCTCTTGTCACAACTCCACCCAGCAGACCAGACTATCACAGCCCGGATCATCCACAGCCACCCTGCAGCAGTTTTTTTTTCTTTCCATCCGGAACAGGTATGCTGAACCAGAGACTCTCAGACATGGGGCAGAGCTGCTCCTTGCTCTCCCTGTGCCCAGCTGCTTGTGAGGCGCCCGGGAGGCATGGCGGGTTCTAGCCCTGGCCTGCCACCCAGCAGAGCCTCACAACAAGCCAGACCACCCTTCCCTAATCCATGGGGCCCGCCATTTTTCCACATCCGGACTTCCCTCTCATCACAACTCCACCCAGCAGACCAGACTATCACAGCCCGGATCATCGACACCCACCCTGCAGCAGTTTTATTTCAATCCGGCCCAGGTATGCTGAACCAGAGACTCTCAGACATGGGGCAGAGCTGCTCCTTGCTCTCCCTGTGCCCAGCTGCTCGTGAGGCGCCCGGGAGGCATGGCGGGTTCTAGCCCTGTCCTGCCACCCAGCAGAGCCTCACAACAAGCCAGACCACCCTCCCCTACTCCACGGGGCCAGCCATTTTCCACATCCGGACTTCCCTCTTGTCACAACTCCAACCAGCAGACCAGAGTATCACAGCCCGGCTCGCGCCGCACTGGTTCATCAATATATGCTTTATTTAGAGGTGACTACAACAGTATGCCACCTGCACGGCAAGCCTGGCAAGCTGCTCGTGTAGTATTTTATATGCCAAATACCAGTAACATTTATATTAGGTCATTCTCGTGACCTAATATAATGGTTTGAGGCTCTTTATGTTCCTGGAGCAAGTGGATGCCTTTGGATTCTACTAGCATGAATCAGGACATATGGAGATATTACTGGTGCCCGCTCTAGCAAATAGATGATTAACGGGAAGATAGTAATTGATTGATAGTGATTTTTATAACACAGAGATAGACATCTACAAAGCTTTTCATAATTGGGTTTCAGCCATACAATGTTGAGGCACCCATCCCTCCACCAGTGCATGTTTCTTATTACCAACTTCCCCAGTTTCCCTCCCTTTTCTTCTCTCTCTGTCTCTCTGTCTCTCTCTGTCTCTGTCTCTCTCTCTCTCTCTCTTCCTTTGCACATTGTGGTTTGCAATACATATACTGAGGGGCTATAATGCATATATCTTTGCCTACTTTCAATACTCATTTCTACCACTGCATTACCATTTCCAACTATTATTGGAAAACTGGTCCCTTCTCTAGCTTACCTAACCTCTCCCCACACATTTGTGGTAGATTGCTACCCTTGACATGTCTTCCTGGGTCCTGTTTTGCCTAGCCTTGGATATTAGTCAAACAAATGAATGCAGTCATTCTATATCTGTCCTTTTTCCTTCTGACTATTTCACTCAGCATGATAATTTCCATATCCATTCATTTACAGGCAAATTTCATGACTTTGTTTTTTCCTGACAGCAGCATAGTATTCCACTGTATAGAGGTACCATCGTTTCTTTATCCAGACTTCTGTTCTCTGGCACTCAGATTGTTTCCAAATTCTGGCTATTGTGAATAGTGCTGTGATGAATATTGATGTGTAAATGATGTTTCTGCTGTGTATTTTTGGGTCTCCAGGGGATATTCCCAGGAGTGGTATTGCTAGTTCAAATGGGAGCTCAATATCAAGTTTTTTGTAGAAATGTCCATATCATTTTCCAAAAGGACTGGACCAGTCTGCACTCCCATCAACAGTGAATGAGAGTCCCTTTCTCCCCACATCCATGCCAGCACTAGTTGTTCTTGTTCTTTTAGATGTGGGATAGGTTCTTTTTTTTTTGAGGGGGAGGGTCTGGGTGTGGGGGAAAGAGGGAAGCCCACATCAGGTCCTGTTCAGGGGATAATTCAAATTTGGTGCTTGGGGCTGCTTGTGGTGGTGCTCAGACAGCCATGTAGTGGCAAGGATGGAACCCAGACCCCTACATGAAAAGCCTGCCCTCCAGCCTGTTAAGCTAACTAACTCTCCAAGTCTTCACAGCCTAGTAGGCTACAGATACTAGAAACCTCTTGGCAGGAGAACTGAGCCATTTTTAGTCTGTCCCACTTTAGCATTTTGGAGGTATAACATCTCAAGATACAGAGCGAAGTCAGGTGCTCTACTGCCAACTCTATATCTGGATTCTTTGTAATCTGGTGCTGTTCATGGGTAGGCACATATACAATACTCGACCAGCTAAACTCTCTCTGTATGAAGGCTGCTAAAGGGGGTGGTATAAGGATCAATGTGTGTTTATTAGTTTATAGGTTGCACAAAAAAAAAAGAATAGCATTGTCTGTTCCAACTAGACCTTCAGTCTTGTTGTTTTTGTTTTGTTTTGGGGCCACATCTAACAATGCTGGGGGGCTTACTCCTGACTCTGCCCTCAGAAATTACTCCCGGCAGTGCTCCAGGGACCGTATTAGATGCTAGTTATCAAACTCAGGTCAGCTGCATGCAAGGCAAGCATCCTACACATTGTACTATCTCTCCAGCCCCTAGACCTTTAGTCTTGACTAGGAGTTCTACCATTATCTATAATAAATTCTATTTTGGTTTAAATCAATCAGTCAGATTCTGTTGCCTAAGGTAAACAAATCTCAATGCATACTTTTTCTATTATGCTTTCAGATGTTAAGCTATTTCCCTTTAAGTTTGAATGTTAAGTTTGCATAGCTACTTCTCTTTAACTCTGAATATTATATAGATATATCAGTATACAGATTTGTATAAAAGGGGAAGAGATTTTTTAAATTAATATTTACTGATTGAAGTTCTGTGATCCACAACACTGTTATTGGTGGGTTTCCATGTACATAATTCCCATATCACCAGTGGACTTCTTTGCCCAAGGACACCAACTCCCCACCCAAAGGGATGAGATATTAATAGCAATAATTTACTGAACATAATCTTATGATATTCACTTCATAAGCAAGCACATTGAGACTAATCAAGATTAAGGAATCCACCTAAAGCTGAAAGTTTGCTATTAGAAAAGTTCAAATTAGAACCCATGTCTAACTTTAAACCTGTGCCCCTACCGCAATTTTTTGGGGTCACACCCAGCAATGTTCAGGGGTTAGTTCTATCTCTGCACTCAGGAATTACTCCTGGCGGTGCTTAGGGACCATATGCAATGCCAGGGATCTAACCCAGGTGGCCACGTGCAAGGCAAATGCCTTATCCACTGTGCTGTCACTTCGCCCCCAATTTTTAAAAAATTTTATTAGACATTATATGACTGAAATCCAATCATGACAACTTTTTAAACTGTATATCTCACAGTCATTAACTTAAAATAAATTTTAAATTAAAAAAATTATTTGAGACTCCATGAATTATAATACTGTTTAAAGCGACAGGGCTTGGGGGCCAGAGTGATAGTCCAGCAGGTAGGGCATTTGCCTTGCACTTGGCCGGCCCATGCCAGCCTAGGTTCAATCCCGGTATCCCATATGGTCCCCGAGCACCACCAGGAGTAATTCCTGAGCGAAGAGCCAGGAGAAACCCCTGAGCATTGCGGGTATGGCCCAAAAAATTAAAGAAAAAAGAACACGACAGGGCTTAATTCACACAGTGTCTCCACACCACACTCTCCACCAGGCCCCTATCAATAGCAGAAGAGATTTAACAGGTAGCAGTACATACAGCATAAATCTTTCATATATTCATAGGCCCAGGCACCACGGAAGTGCTCAGAAAAATATGTTTACTGATTAAAAACAAAAGGTTCTATAACAGTTCTGACAAATATGGCAGAAACAGCTAATGCCGTCAAGTAAAACTTGTTATACAATATCAAACTACCACCCAGTAGAATGATGAGACACTTGAACTAATGGAATTTTTTTTTCTTTTTGGGTCACACCCAGCAATGCCCAGGGGTTATTCCTGGCTCTCTACTCAGGAATTACACCCAGTGGTGCTCATGGGACCATATGGGATTACAGGGCTGGAGCCTGGGTTGGCCACATGCAAGGCAAATGTCCTACCTGCTGAACTATCGCTCTAGCCCCAGAATTTTTAACATATTAAATCACTGAGCAAAATTGCATTGTTATTGTTAAATCTAAAAATTAAGCTTCTATAGATGTAGATGACAAAAATTTACCATGTAAAAATACCACGACGTTCAATAATGGTTGTTCTAAGGCAAAAACCTATAAACCTATAAAAACTAGGATTCTCCTCAGTGAACACCAGAAATAAAATATGCTAGAAGCTCTTCCATCCACAATAAAATTCAGGGCAGATGGGAGAAAAGTCAAAGATTTGAAGATGGTGAGGGCGCGTAGCAATAATAATATAGTAGGTAGGTTGCTTGCCTTGCATGCTGCCGATGTGGTCTGATCCCGACACAACAAAGCAATAATAGTGCAGTAGGCAGACTGCTTTCCTTGCGTGCTGCTGACTTGGTCTGATCCCCAACACACAATACGGTTCCCTGAGCTCACCAGGAGGCGATCTCTGAGCACAGAGCCAGGAACAAGCACTAAGTACGAACAGGAATGTGCTCTCTCCCCACACAAACTAAATAAATAAAGTAAAAAAAATAAGATTTGTAGATGGAGAAAGTGTATGTCTTTATTGTCATGAAACTAATTAAAATATATTGTATCGCTAGTTTGTGAATGGAAGACAGAGACCTGGTATTATTAGCAGTATCTGTGACTTTTGCTATCACTTGTATCACTTGTACCACTTGGATGGGGAGACTTTTGCTATCCCCCAAAAAAAAATCAGACATATTGAACTATAATATTAAAGATTATAGCAAAGGTGGCACTGGCACCCACTCGAGCAAATCGATGAATAACGGGATGTCAAGTGATCAAGTGAATATTAAAGATATCTTGAAATACCATACTCGGTGGTACTTCACAAACACAAAACTTAGTAAGCCTTTCACAAGACGTTACTATTTCAACTACAAAATAGAAGTACATGTATTGTTGCCAAAAAAAGCTTTTAATAATTCCTAACTAGAGTAGAGTCTAAATGGCCACCTTTGCTATTCTCTTTATTACTTTATGCATTTTAGAATATTGTGAGGGCCAGAGAGATAGTACGGTGGCCAAGGCACTTACCTTACATGAAGCTGATCCAGGCTCAATTCCTGGCATTGCATAGAGTTCCCTGAGTCTGGCAGAAGTGATTGTCCCTAAGCACAAAGCCAGGAGCAAGCCCTAAGCACTACCAGGTGTAGTAGTAGTAGTAGTAGTAGTAGTAGTAGTAGTAGTAGTAGTAGTAGTAGTAGTAGTAGTAGTAGTACCCCTAACCAAAAAAAATACAAAAATTTCTTGGATAAAAGAAGTTGTGAGTGGAAACGTTCAAGAAGCCCTGGACTAGAAAACCAATTAAGTGAGGGCAACCAGGGGCCGGAGCAATGGCCCAGCGGGTAGGGGCGTTTGCCTTGCACGTGGCCGGCCTATGCCGGCCCGGGTTCGATCCCGGCATCCCATATGGTCCCCGAGCACCGCCAGGAGTAATTCCTGAGTGCAGAGCCAGGAGTAACCCCTGAGCATCACTGGGTGTGAGTCAAAAAGAAAAAAAAAGTGAGGGGCAACCAGAAAGGAAGTGGGAACAGGAATGTTAGAAGGGTATAGTGGCAAATTATGGTAAAAGAGAAATTAGTATTTCCATGTGGAATTCAGTGTAGTCTGTGAAGATTTCATTATTATTTAATAATGCACATGTGAACCTTTTTGATGTCATATTTCAATGTTATTTTAATTTTTTAAAAGTTTATAACAGAGATTATAAACTTAAGCCTAGGTTAAGAAACTCCTACATGGGGCAGAGCTGCTACCGGCTCTCCCTTTGCCCAGCTGATCATGAGGCGCCCGGGAGGGGATAGTAGGTTCTAGCCCTGGCCCGCCACCTCAGCTGAGCCTTGCAAAAAACCAGGCGACCCCCACTCCATTAGGGCCGCCATTTTCCACATCCAGACTTCCCTCTTGTCAGAAATCCACCCAGCAGAGGAGCTGATCACAGCTTGGTTCGCGAGGCCGTTTGCGGCCGTGCGGTTCATCAATAAATGATGGAGATCAGAGGTGACTACAAGTGTACGCCACCCGCACGGCAGAGGCTGGCAAGCTACCCGTGTTGTATTTGATATGCCAAATACCAGTAACAATTGTAGACCTCATTCCCATGACCTGATGGAATGGTTTGAGGCTCCTTATGTTCCTGGAGCAAGCAGATGCCCTTGGGCTCTACTAGCATGAGACAGGACATATGGAGATGTTACTGGGGCCCTTCGAGCAAAATCAATGATGAATGGGAAAACAAGTGATACAAGTGATAAAACAGAGATTGCTAATGCTTTTTCTTGTGAACAAGCTAAACCAACATTGCTGGGGCTGGAGTGATCACACAGTGGGTAGGAAACTTGCTTTGCATGCAGCAGACAGGGTGTGATCCCAGCATCCCATTCGATCCCCTGAGCTCCGCCAGGAGTAACTCCTGAGTGCAGAGTCAGGAGTAACCCCTGAGCATCACTGGGCGTGACCCAAAAAGAAAAATAATAATAAAAAATTAAAAAATAACAATAAACCAACATTGCCCTTTCAGGGACCATTTGGTCCCCTGTAGGCTGCCAGGATATTCCAAAGGGCCCACAGGTAAGTCACATAAACGGGCTTCACTGAATAAAAGTAGGGAACCAAACAGTAGGACAGAGGAAGGAAGCAAGGTCAGAAGGGAGCCAAGGTCAAACACAGAGCTGGAAGAAGCCGCCCGACAATCAGGCAGTTGACTGAGTTCCACTCACTGGGAATCTAAGTAATGCCTGCCATTTCTAGCCCTCGCCACAAACACTTCCTGTCCAGCCACCTCTCCCCACATTTCTCTTGTGGCTGGTAAGACCTTGACAGCAACCTTGAAGATAATCTAGAGAAGGTGTCAGTCCTATCATCAGCCTGAGTCCCCAAACAGCAGCACACAGGATGCTCCATCAGCCTGATTTCCCACCTGCCCCTGTACCTGAGCAACCTAATTCTGTGTGAGATACCGAACCGCTACTTCCATTCAAGAGCATATTTGCTATAGAAGCTTGCATTACTATAATTCAGCGGTTCTTAAACAGTATCATGCACTGGAGTCACCAAGAAGACAACACACAGGTTGCTGCTTCCCCACTCTTAGAACTTGCAATTCGGTGAATCAGGGACAAAGGCTGCTAATTTGCATTTTGAATGAGTCCTGAATGAGCGATGCTAATGCTGTCATCCCAGGACAATTCTCTGAGCATTTGTGCTCTCATATCAGCTCCTCCCCTCGCTCTGTGACCAGTGAGTCATTCTGGTCCTCATAATACTGTTTTCCCCCTTATTCTGTATGCATCAGGATCCTCAACATTAAAGCAATTTTTTCCCTTTGTGGATTTAATTATCCTACAGTAAAAGAATTTTTTTTATTAAAAAAAAACCATAGAATCACCTTCATTTTTCAAAGAGAATGCATTTTATGATAGTAACAGATGAGTAAAATATGACCCTTTTAGAGTTTCATTTTATAATATTTTTTCACTGAATCCTGAAAGCATGGAGAGAACAAGAAAAAAAGTCTATACTCTGAAAAGTTTAAGTCATTGTACACTTTAGTAAAAGTTTCACAATATAGTGTTACTTTTTATTTACTGGTATACCAACTGTTATTTATTCCTTCTAATCAGAAGTTCTGGCTGGCAGTCAGAGAATCTTGCCGCTTTTTCATATTACAAATGAATTACAACTTACACACAGTTCTTAAATCTGAATTTTTTTTTTTTTGTCACACTTGGCAGCGCTCAGGAATCACTCCTAGTGGTGCTCAGGGACCCAAGGGCTGAGGACTGAATCAGGTCAACCATATGCAAGGGAAGCACCCAAACTCCTACTTTCTTCAGCCCCGCGTGGGTGGTGGTGGTGGGGGGGAGCTTTAATCCTGTAACGCTGGCTGTCAACCCCTTCTTGGGAACATGTCCCATGCACAGCTCCCAGGCAGCGGCATGTATGACCCAATGCCTTCCCCATTTTTGCTTGTCGGATCTTGATGCACGAACAGAGGCTATTAAGAGTCCCTCCCTTGAGAGCTTGGTGGCGTTTCACTGAGTCTAGGTCTCTCAGCACAGAACTTGAAACTAAAAATAATTCTGTGGAGCGATGCTTCTGTCTGGGATCTTATTAACTTGCGTATTCTGTTGCTGGGCATCTGAGGTGGGGCCTAAGTGTAGGAATTTCAAACCTGTCCCAGAGGACTGCACCGTGGCTGGGCTATACAACCAAACTTGGGTAACAAGTATGCAGACATCTTGATGGAAGCTGTGTGGCCCTTGGACAGGCGGAGGGTAAGAGAGCACAAAAGTCACAAGAAAGAAAGCAAAAAACATCTGATGGTAGAAGGCTGATGGGAGACCCATTAGCAGACTGAATCTGAATCATACCTGCAGCATTTCCCTTCAGGGAGCGGCAAGTCTACAACCAGCCCTCAACTCATCTTTGTGAAGCCAGAACCTATTATGAAACTTTTTTCTTAAAATTCATTAAGTTACACATGAATCATTATGTCCTAAAATCTCTCATTCTATACCCAAACAAGCCTGACACAAAAATATGGCCTCAGTGATGAAGGTGGGACGGAGAACAGAAACACTGAGGTGAAACTACTTGAGATACAGCAACTTCTGAAATACTTTTTAACTGTTGAAGACTCCAAGCAGAGTTCGGAGGGCCCATTTAGAAAACTAGCGTTTCTCCCAGCAGTCCTTCAAAAACCCATTTTGAGGCATTTGGTTTTCCCTCCACCCTACATAAAATTTTGGGTGGATCCTCTAATTTTTTCAGTTATTATCAGCTAATGAAAACATCTTCCAGATAAACACATACACTGTGTGCCATTCCAGTAAGGTCTTTTCACTACTCCTGGCTTCCTCTTGTTCAGGGTTAAAGAGACTCTAGGCTTTCTCCCAAGAAATGCTTGTGCACATTTTCTCTCAATACATTCTGGGAGTACTGGCTTTTTCCAGTACAGTCACCTCTACAGGCTCCACGATCAGAACCGCCAGCCATAGGCTGGAGAGAAAGGACAGAAGGCAGTTCTCTTGCCTTGACCATGGCCAACCGGGTTTGTGTTCCAGCACCCGTATGGTCCCTGGAGTCCACCAGGAGTGATCCCTGAGCACAGAGTCATGAGTAAATCCTAAATACAGCCAGATGTGCACCCCTGTCAAAATAACAGTCTTTGGAGGAATGTCCATACTGTTTTCCAAAAAAGCAATATGGACATTCCTCCAAAGACTACAAATTGAGCTCCCATTTGACCCAACCAGACCACTCCTGGGAATATAACCTGGGAAACAAAAAACACGCAGTAGAAACACCATCTGCACTTATATTTTCATAGCAGCACTATTCACAATAGCCAGAATCTGGAAACAACCAGAGTGCCCGAGAACTGATGATTGGATAAAGAAACTTTAGTACATATACACAATTGAATACTATGCAGCTGTTAGGAAAAATGAAGTTATGAAATTTACCTATATATGGATGGACATGGAGAGGATCAGTTGAGTGAAATTAGCCAGAAGAGACAGCTATAGAATTACTGCATTTATTATATATATATATATATATATATATATATATATATATATATATATATATATAATAACATATTATATATAATATATAATGATACCAATATCCAAGATCAGGCAAAACATGGATCAGGAGATCTTGTCAACAGATGGAACCTACCACAAATGGGTGGGAGTCAGAGGTTAGGTAAGACAGAGAAGGGAACAGTGTGCTAATAATCGTCTAAAAATGATAATACCATCTAAGAACTGAATATTGAATATAGGCAAAAGATACACATGATAATCTCTAAATGTATGTATTGCAAACCACAATGTGTAAGAGAAGGAAGAAAGAGAGAGAGAGAGGAAAAGAGAGGAAGAAAAGAGATAAAGAATCTGTCATAGAGGCAGGCTAGGGGAAAGGGGAGGAATTGGGAACATTGGTGGTGGGAAATGGGCACTGGTGGAGGGATGGGTGCTGGAACAATGTATGACTGAAACCCAAAAATGAACATCTTTGTAACTGTATATATCACAGTGGTATAATAAAATATTTTTTTTAAAAAACCGCTTTGCAGACTTCTGAAAAAAAAAAAAAAAGATAAAAGGCTGTACCAGTCAGTCAACATTCCCACCAACAGTGGATGAGAGTCCCTTTCTCCCTGCATCCATTCCAGCACTTGTTGTTCTGTTCTTTTGGATGTGTGCCAGTCTCTGAGGTGTGAGATGATATCTCACTGTTGTTTTTATTTGCATCTCTGATGATTAGTGATGAGAATAAAGGAAAACCCTCCATGACACTTACGCTAAAGGCATCTTCAAAGATGAAACACCACTAACAAAGCAATTGGGAGAAAAGATAAACATATGGGACTACATAAAACTAAAAAGCTTTTTCACCTCAAAAGAAACAGTGACCAAGATACAAAGACAGTCCACAGAATGGGGAATAGTCACCCCAATACCCGACTGATAATGGTTTAATATCCAGGATATATCAGGCATTGGTAGAACTTTACAAGAAGAAAACTGCAAACCCCATGAAAAAATGGGGAGAAGAAATGAACAGAAACTTTGACAAGGAAGAAATGGGCATTGGTGGAGGGATGGATGCTGGAACACTATATGACTGACACGCAAATATGAACACTTTTGTAACTGTGTATCTCATGGTGGCATAATAATAAAAAATGTATAAATCCTCCCAAAAAAAAGTTTTTCAGATTAAATAAATAACCTAATCATATTTTTATAAAGAACAAAAAAAAAAGAGAAGAGAAGAAAATGAAAAAAATAATGAAATAAAATTCCAATGACACTCTTCAAGGACATAGAAAAAAAATACTAAAATTTGTATGGAACCATAAGACTCACCCAAACAGCCAAAGCAGTTTTGAGAAAAAGAAAATGCTATACATCATTATATTCCTTGACTGGAAATTGTAGTATTTTCCATGCATGTGACTGACCCAGGTTGATCTCTGCACCCATATGGGTCCTGAGCTCCACTGGAAGCAGCCCCCAAACACAAAGCTGGGAGTAGCCTCTGAGCACCTCCAAGTATGGCCCGAACAAGAGCAAGGAAAAAGCTATATTATAAAGTCAGGGTCCGGAGCAATAGCACAGCGGGTAGGGGATTTGCCTTGCACGCAGCCGACCCGGTTCAATCCCCCGGCATCCCATATGGTCCCCTAGCACCGCGAGGAGTAATTCCTAAGCAAAGAGCCAGGAGTAACCCCTGAGCATCACGGGTGTGACCCAAAAAAGAAAATGAATGAATGAATGAATGAGTAAATAAATAAATAAATAAGTAAATAAAAAATAAAAATAATAAATGAATTAAGTCATAGTAAGCAAAACAGCATAGTACTAAAATAAAGACTTTAGACCAATGGAATAAAATTCAGTAAATTTTTTATTGATACTGAGATAACTTCTACAAAGTAGTGATCATTCTACAAAGAAGTGAAAAGAGGGGTTCAACAGGGTGATAGCATTTCACCAAAACTCTTCAGCGCCACCCTCAAGAACATCATGCAACAATTAGAATGGGAAGGAATGGGAGTGAAGATGGATGATCGGCAACTACACTACCTCCACTTCGCTGATGACATCGTTCTAATAACACCAAACATTAGCCAAGCGGCACAAATGCTGGCTGACTTCGACCGAGAATGTGGAAAGATAGGTCTACAGCTGAATCTGAAGAAAACTATGCTCATGAGAAATGAACTAGTTCCAGAGGCCCCATTCACTCTCAATGGAACAATCTCTGAATGCAGCAGTTATGTGTACCTAGGTCGAGAAATCAACATGATGAATGACCTAAAACCTGAGCTGCGCAGGAGGAAGAGAGCAGGCATGAAATGTCTTCAAAGGCATTGAAGAAATAGCTAAAAGGACAAAGAACCTCCAGCTCCAGGCACATCTCTTTGACTCCACCGTTCTCCCTGCATTAACATACTCCTCAGAGACCTGGGCCCCTACGAAAGCAGGATGAGAATGCTATTCGGCTCTCCCAGAGAGGAATCGAAAGAGCTATGCTTGGAATATCACGCCTCACTCAAGTGAGAGAAGGAATCGGAGTTCTGACTTCCGTCACTTCCAGAATCAGGGATGCTGTCTCGTTTGCCAAGGCATCGAAAATCAGATGGGCTGGACATGTAATGCGATTTGGAGACAACCGCTGGACTGGATCCCACGGGATCCCATTACTGACTGGATCCCACGAGATGTCAAAAGATCACATGGCCGCCCACCAACAAGATGGTCAGACTTCCTTGTCAAGACCTTGAAGGAACGGTTTGATGCTCTTCATATTCCTGAATCAACCAGATGCCATTGGGCTACATTGGCACGTGATAGGGTCCAATGCAAATGTTACTGGTGCCCGCTCGAGCAAATCAATGAATAACGGGATTCAAGTGAAGTGATCAAGTGATCAAGTGACTGAGATAACATGGTTCCAGTAGTGTAATGTTTATATTTATGGTATACGGTCACTGTACCTCTACCACCAGGAAAATGAGTAAATGGGTTAAAGCACTTGCCTTATACCCTGCTAACGTCAGTTCAAATCCCTAGCAGCACATATGGTCTCCTGAGCACCCTCAGGGGTCACTCCTGAGCACAGAGTCATGCGCTCTGACCCTCTTCACCCATAATTTCTGCACTGTAAAAGAAATGATGTCTAAAATAAAGGCACCCCGGATAAATGAGAGGAAATATCTGCATACCATACCACTGATGACAGGCTTTAAATATCCAGGATATTCAAAGCATTCAGAAAACATAACAACAACAAAGTCTATCAAAATATGGGGGAGAGATGAACAGAACTCCTCACAGAAGACAAACAGATGTGAAGGCATCTGAAAAGGTATTCATCACTTATTATCAGTAAAATGAAAGTCAAACAACAATAAGGTATCACTTCAAGCCTATGAGAACAACACAGAACATAGAACCCAGAAACAACCATTGTTGTATGTGGTAAAAAGGGAACCTTACTTCACTGTTGGTGGGAATGTCATCTGATTCAGTACCTATGGAAAACAGTATGATGACCTCTCAGAAAATTAAAAATAGAACTTCCATATGATCTAGCATCTCAACTACTTGGCATCTATCCCTAGAATACAAAAATATAAATTTAAAAAGATACATGCACACAGGGGCTGGGAGCGATAGCACAGTGGGGAGGCCATTTGCCTTGCATGCGGCTGATCTGGGTTCGATCCCGGCATCTCATATGGTCCCCCAAGCACACCCAGGAGTAATTCCTGAGTGAAGAGCCAGGAGTGACCCCTGAGTATTGCTGGGTATGACCCCCAAAAGCAAAAAAAAAAAAAGATATGTACACATATATAAATTTATTACTGCATTATTTACAAAAAGTCAAGATTGGGAAATAACCCAAGTGCCCAGCAACAGATGAATTTAAAAACTGCAATATATACATAAGGGAATACAGCATCCAGGGGAGGGATGGCGGGTTCTAGCCCTGGCCCGCCACCCCAGCAGAGCCGCACAACAAGCCAGATGACACCCCCACTCCATCGGGCCGCCATTTTCCACATCCGGACTTCCCTCTCGTCAGAACTCCACCCAGCGACAGCCTATCACAGCCCTTCTCACTTGTCCGCTTGCGGCCGCGAGGTTCATCTATAAATGCTATATTTAGAAGTGACTACAAGGGTATGCCACCTGCATGGCAAGCCTGGCAAGCTGCCCTATTTTATTTGATATGCCAAATACCAGTAACAATTGTATTAGTTCATTCCAATGACCTAATATAATGCTTTGAGGCTCTTTATGTTCCTGGAGCAAATAGATGCCCTTGGGCTCTACTAGCATGAGACAGGACATATGGAGATATTACTGGTGCCCGCTCTAGCAAATAGATGATCAACGGGAGGATAGTGATAGTGATAGTGAACACAGCATAGGTGTCAGAAATATGAAAAACTGCCTTTTGCTACAATTTAAATGGAACTATAATATGTCATGTCAAGGGTATTAAGTCAAGGAAGAAGGACAAATGTCAAATGATGTCACTCATGTGATATGTCACTTATCTTCCTGTTGTTCATCAAGTTACTGGAGGGGGCGCCAGTAACATCTCCATTCATTGGGAATAAGGTCCATTATTGTCACTGTTTTTGGCATATCAAATACACCATGGGTAGCTTGCCAGCCTCTGCCATGGCTCTGGGTTCATCTCAGGGGGCCCAGTCTTTTTTATGTCAGACCATTAACCATCCAGGGCCCACAGGGCAGAGCCCTGGGTGTAGACAAGCCTGTCTCATGTCTGCCACCTGCTGACACAGCCAAGCACTGTAGCCACACCTGCAACACCTCAAGGGGCAGGAGTAGGTAACATGAATTTTATTCACAATTGATTCATAATTTATAATGAAGACAATTGATAGTCAAAGAAAAGGTCATGAAGAGGAGAAAACAAACTCAGACCTACTGTCTAAACTCCTTTACTTCAAAGGGTACTTTTTCTTTTCTGCAGGCACATGGACTTTGTGCCAATGGAAGATCAAGAAAAATCAACTTAGATTTTTCAAACAATGTCTGATTTGTAGGCACTAAAAAGGAATATCTTAATATAATATAAAGTGTAGGTTATAAACTCCAACAACAGGGGTCATGATGGTTTTGATCTCTGCTGTGTAGAAAATGAAGAGAATGGCCAATCTCCAATGAAAGAAAATAAGCCCTTGGACTTTAACAGCTGAATTCAGATTGTCAAGCGGTGATGGGGAGGCGGGTTGAGAGACAGGGAAGGGATACATCAGAAGAGACACCAAGACAGTGGTGGAGGGCCTTGGGCATTTTCCTGGTGGTCGAGGTGCAGTGACTGCATACCACAAGCATAAACATTATACTGCAGTAACATTACCTCATAACAATTAAAAATCTTACTAGGCTAGAGAGATCTTGGGGAGAAACACAGTGCACTAGTAATCAGTTTTCTAGTCACTGACCCAGAGACGTATAAAAGAGTAGCATTAATCCATTAATCACAAATGCCTATACACATTGCTTTTTTTTTTTTTGGATCACACCTGGCAATGCTCAGGGGTTACCCCTGGCTCTGCACTCAGGAATTACTCCTGGTGGTGCTTGGGGAACCATATGGTATGCCGGGATCAAACCCGGGTTAACCACGTGCAAAAGTAAGTGCCCTACCCGCTGTGCCCCCAAAACTCTAAATTCTACTCCTTGGGCATTGCAGGAACAGTCTAGGTGCTCCATATCATAGCTAGTCACTATAGTATTGGATGAGCCATAAAAAACCTTTTACTTTCGACAATTATTGGCACACTATTCCCTTATCTGTCTTACTAAACTCTGCTCCCACACATTTGTGGTAATTTCAAGGAAAGCATCTTAACAGTTGCACTATCTCTGCGGCTCCAACCTATTCAGCTGTTAATTATACCCACCTCTAACTCTTTATAGGTACATCATAGGAATTTCTAGTTATCAAGAATTTCCTATATGAATGACTGTGATTGCATTATTTCCTGTAACATTTCTAGGGAGATAAATACTTTTGTGGGGGAGGATGCTCCCAAACAATGCTCAGGGGACCTGGAGGCCACGTGCAGCATCCTTGGCCACTTCTGCTTAAATACCAGGGTCACTTGAGTGATGCTTATGGGACCATGGAGCGCTGCACCTTGATCCCAGGACCACCATGCGCCGGCATACACTGCAGCGCATTCTCCCTAACCCCAATAAAAAAATATTTGAAAGCCCATTTAAAACTAAGAAAATTCAGATCAGAAAACAAATCAGCTTGCTTGTTAAGGATCTGTTCCAGAACTGAAACTCAGGGAACCTGACCTGTGCTCTGCTTCCTCAAGACCAGCAAAATTCGACCCGCAGATTTATCCTCAGGCCAAATCTGACCAACCTATCATTGCACAATTCCACTGTAATGTAGAAATGCCGATCTGTGGACAGGCTGTCTGAGTTAGAAAGAGGAATTAGTAGTTGCAATAGAGTTTACATGACTTGCAAAATCAAAAATATTTCCTAGGTTGCCCCTACGCACCCCTGCTTCTGTCAGTCTGAAATATAATTTTGACTTGGAGTTTTGGCCTGCAAATCTGTACTTTCTGTCCAGGTCAGCGTACTTTTCCCTCTGGCAGCCATATCTGTTCCATCTGCTTGTGATGTCACTGGCAGATGAGATAACATCTGTGGTATTGTTTTGTCAAACACATAAATGATGCCACTAAAGAATACAATTGTATTATTTTTTGTTATTTTTTTTCTCTTTTTGGGTCACACCCAGCAATGCTCAGGGGCTACTCCTGGCTCTGAACTCAGACATTACTCCTGGCGGTGCTTGGGGAACATATTGCATGTCGGAGAATTGAACCTGCATCGGCTGCATGCAAGGCAAATGCCCTACCGCTGGACTATGGCTCCGCCCCATAGTTGTATTATTTTTCTAGTAATGATTATGCCTAATCCTAGGTGACTTTTTTTAATCTCTGGACTGCTGGTACCATGCAAAACGTTTGCACAGATCACAGACCTGAAAACGTTTGCACAGATCACAGACCCTACTGCTTTTCATATATATCCTTCAGGTTTGCCATACTCAGGTCTATAGCCTTCACCCTTCTCACATCCTGCTTTGGATTTTTTAGAGAGACGGAGTCATAAGCCTTTTGTTTGTTTGTTTGTTTGTTTGTTTGTTTGTTTGTGGGCCAAACCCGGCTGAGCAAATGACTATTCCTAGTTGGGCACTCAGGGTCACTCTTAGTAGGTTTGGGGGACCACATGGCATGCTGGGCATTGAACCTGGGTTGGCAGTGTGCAAGGCAAGCACCCGACCAGCTGTACTATGGCTCCAGGTCCTCATGTGTCATTTTCAATAGAGTAAATTCTGCCCTACAGGACAGCCTTTGCCTAGCGTCACTGTCACTGTCTGTTTATGACTTTTCTCAGCGAGTCATCATCAACGCCATGTTCTTCAACAATATGAACCATAAAAAGGAATCAAAGATGCTTTATTGTTTTAAAGAGATGCTCAAAAGGTAACCCATAGCATATTCTAATAAAAATCAAATATTAGACATAAATTGCACCCACCATATGTAGAACGGTAACAAAGATATTTAGTGAAGCTGCAGAGTACCAGCCAAACCCCACCTTCATGAGCCAGGCATTCTTCCCTAGCTCGCAGTCCTGGTTTCTGGCTGAATCCCTATATGGAAATTGTCCTGAGTCACAGAGCTATTGGCCTAACTCCACATTCCTACTCCAGGATCAAAACCAGTCAGTAGGAAAGAGAGAGCTGTGCCTGAATGAGGGGCAGATCTGAAGGCCGCAGTCTAGGATCCACCGAGGCCTCGGTTGAGTACGCGCCACTGTTCATGGTCTCCTCCCTCTCTCTGCCCCGTCTTCTAAGCCTGACGTCACTCCTCAACCAAGCACATACATAATCACCACCCTGCAGCCTATTTCCCTATTTCACATTGCAACAAATGTGAATCCTGATTTCCTAAGGAAAGCCCTCAATAACTGAGTCGCTTTCAACATCAAAGCCAAAGAAGTAGCGGGAACAAATAGTTTCTAGAAGACAACAGAGGCCTCATTAAACACACACACACACACACACACACACACACACACACACAGCAACAACAGCAAAAGACTGGGGCAACACATACAGTAAAACAGGTAGTGCTTGGGGCCGGAGCGATAGCCCAGCAGTTAGGGCGTTTGCCTTGCATGCGGCCAGCCTCTGCCGGCCTGGGTTCGATCCCGGCATCCCATATGGTCCCCGAGCACCGCCAGGAGTAATTCCTGAGTGCAGAGCTAGGAGTAGCCCCTGAGCATTGCCGGGTGTGACCTCAAAAAAAAAAACAACCAGGTAGTGCTGGGCTGGAGTGATATAGTGATATAGTACAGGGCGTAAGATGCTTGCAGGCAGCTGGCCTGGGTTCAATCCCTATTACCCTTATACGCCCTCCCTCCCCCCACCCCCGCTCACCCAGAATGATCCCTAAGCAAAAAGCCAGGAGTAAGCCCTGAGCACAGCCTGGTGCAGCCAAAAAAAAAAAAAAAAATAGAAAGAAAAAATTTAAAAACACAGGGAGCAATAGGGAAACAAGCAGACATCTGTTAAAGGGAATTGGAGAGCAGACAGAGTTTTAGAGGAGACTGAAGCACCACTAGAAGCTCAGGAGGGTAAGTGAGGAATGAAAGTAGACTCAGAAACTACTCTCCCTGCAGCCAGAGCTCAAAGGCGCTCAGCAAAGAGAGCCCCAGGCCGGGCACAGACAGGCATGCGCACTGGCAGGCTCTATAAATAGCAGAGTGGCCAACAAATCAGAAGTCAGTCTTCAAAATTACAGACCAATGGGTCTTGTAGACGATTCTGAAAATGTGAGCAAAATCTCTTTGCATACAGCCTTTTCTGAGCTACCCACTCACATTGTCACCAATGATCATATCAATGTAAAATTGTATCATAAAATGAAAGAATCAAATTTTTTTAAAAAATGAAAGATTCAGAGCTTAAAAAAAGGAATCTGGGGCCGGAGCGATAGCCCAGCGGGTAGGGCGTTTGCCTTGCAGCGGCCGGCTCATGCCGGCCTGGGTTCGATCCCCGGCATCCCATATGGTCCCCCGAGCGCCGCCAGGAGTAATTCCTGAGTGCAGAGCCAGGAGTAGCCCCTGAGCATTGCCGGGTGTGACCCAAAAAAAAAAAAAAAAAAAAAAAAAAAGGAATCTGTCAGTCAGGTTCTTTCCCAGATAAAATATTAAAAGTAAAAAAGAAAGCAAGTCTCACAGTGTGTTTAATAACTTCTTGATTGTGAACTAGCATAAATCTAAATAGCACTTATACAGCAAGATTTCCTAGGCGTTACATCAGCCTTTACACCAAGCAAAGGCCAGGAAGACCAGTCATTACAAAAGAAAGTAGCAAGGACCAGGGAGAAGGCTCAGAGGGCGCGAGCACATGCTTCACATGCTGGAGCCCCGGATTTGACTCTTGGCACTGCACTGATCCCCACTGAACTCCGGCCAAGAGAAATCACCAAGGTCCCTCCCTGCGACCCGAAAGATAAAATAAAAGAAGTAGAAAGAGGGGGAAGTATTAGGGTGGGAATTAAGAGACAAGGAAAACAGAGTCACAGATAGCACACAGGAAGGGCAGAGCAAGGGAGATGGGGTAAGCGGAAAGCCCAGGGAGTGAGCAGAAGAACCTGTGAGGACAGTAATGAAGACAGAAAGAAAACAAGAAAATAAGAAAGGGAAGGAAGGAAGGAAGGAAGGAAGGAAGGAAGGAAGGAAGGAAGGAGGGAGGGAGGGAGGGAGGGAGAGGAGGGAGGGAGGGAGGGAAGGAAGGAGGGAGGGAGGGAGGGAGGGAGGAGGAGGAGGGAGGAGGGGAAGGAGGGAAGGAGGGAGGGAGGGAGGGAGGAGGGAAGGAGGGAGGGAAGGAGGGAGGGAGGGAGAAAGAGAGAGAGAGGAAGGAAGGAAGGAAGGAAGGAAGGAAAGGAAGGAAGGAAGGAAGGGAGGGAGGGAGGGAGGGAGGGAGGAGGGAGGGAGGGAGGGAGGAAAGGAAAGAAAGAGAAAGCAAGCAAGAAAGAAAGAAAGAAAGAAAGAAAGAAAGAAAGAAAGAAAGAAAGAAAGAAAGAAAGAAAGAAAGAAAGAAAGAAAGAAAGAAAGAAAGAAAGAAAGAAAGAAAGAAAGAAAGAAAGAAAGAAAGAAAGAAAGAAAAGAAAGAAAGAAAGAAAGAAAGAAAGAAAGAAAAAGAGAGAAAGGGAAAGAAATAAAGAACCTGCCATGGAGGTGGGCTGGGGAAGGGGAGGGAACCGGGGACGTTGGTGGTGGGAGATGGGCACTGGTGGAGGAACGGGTGCTGGAACACTGTATGACCAAAACCCAAACATGAACTTTTTAATTGTATATCTTTTTTATTTGTATATCTCACGGTGGTATAATAAAATACTTAAAAAAAAAAAGAAAGAAAGAAAGAAAGAACGACGTGGTCCGGGACTAATTTGCAAGAAGACAATCAAGTTTTAACATGTGGTCACAATGTTCTTTTTCAAGGGCATCTGTAAACTTCAGTATCCATTATAAAATCAGATTATTTAAAGAGTACAAAGGCAATGTATCAGGCAATGCAGCAGAAACCTCTGATGATATAAGACTACAGACTAAGCTAAAAAAGACAAAATACAGACATAATCACATATACCAACTGGACTGCCAACATTCAACACAAGAGAAAAATGATGGGAAAATAACCATATAACTACAGCTATAGTTATTACATTCTCTATTTTTTTATGCATAGGAATTACACAGAGTTGAGGTCTGAGGTCACCAGGACCATTCCCAGTGGTGTTCAGGAGCCAAATAATGGCAGGGATCAAACTCAGGGTCTCATACACTCTAGAAAAGTTCTCAACCACTTGAGTCATATCACTGGCCCCCAACAAACTATTCTTTTTCTTGGGTGGAGGAGCCCCATAAGCAGTGTTTAGCGGGCTAATCCTGGATATATTGGTCAGGTCAGGTGGCTTAATGACAGGGTCCAAAAAAATGCGTGGAATCTGTGTTGCTAGAGACCACCAGGATTGCCCCAGTGATGCTTAGGGCATTTAGGGCTACACCCAGCAGTGCTAGTGGCAGGTTTGAACTCAGGTCCTGCTGTATGCTCTGCATGTGCCCTAGCCCACTGAGCCCTTGATCCATGAACTATCTCTCCAGCACCCAACAAGCTTTTCTTCACTAGTATCTAGGTCCAGTCCAATCATTCGCCATAAGGAGCTGCTTCTGAGATATTCACCACTTCAAGGACAACTTGATCCTGCCTTGGGAAGACTCAGCTCGGGCAGAGAGGGTTCACTGGTTCAGGTGGCACAGAGGGCATGTGGGCAGGTAGCCAGCCAGGCCTGCTCAGGCTCCTAAGCACCCAAAGCAATGAGGGAGAGGGTGAGCACTGCTTAGAGACACCCCTCAGATCACATACCCAAACATGCCCAGCCAGCAGGAACACTGGGTGCTAGGGGTTCAGAGCAGCCGTAATGGGCAGCTGCCCCTAGAAGTACTCCACGAGTACCCGTCCAGCTGTCCACCCTCCCAGACTCTTGAACTTCATCCAGAAAAAGGCATCAATTCTGGCCACTACTTTAGGAGGCTAAATCTTTTCAACATTGGGGCCGGAGCGATAGCCCAGCGGGTAGGGCGTTTGCCTTGCACGCAGTCGACCCGGGTTCGATCCCCGGCATCCCATATGGTCCCCGAGCACCGCCAGGAGTGATTCCTGAGTGCAGAGCCAGGACTAACCCCTGGGCATTGCTGGGTGTGACCCAAAAAGCAAAAAAAATAAAAAATAAAAATAAATCTTTTTCAACATTAACCTTGCCAGTGTGTGGAGCGAACAGTCACAACAACGAAGCTACTCCGGCTCTGGACTGGAAGTCGATTTCAAGGCCTCAGATGGGGCTGTATTATGATAGCAACAAAAAGGGGTCAGTTACTGGGACCCCAGCCCTGGAAGCAGGGGTGGCTGCTTGCTAAGTTCTTCAACAGGCCCCAGGCTCACTCCAGGAAGTTTTCAGTCACGGCTCTGAGGAGCACCTTCTCAGCAGCCACAGACCCAAAATCACAGAGCACCAAAGGACAGAACTTTGCCGAGTCTGGCCAAGGTTGAAGCTTTGCTAGCCCCGACAGAGCCCTCACAGAAATTAACTGAATGAGTTTGGTCTCTGTTCAAGTCCTAAATGTTTTTCTGGCAGCACATTCCCTCCCGGAATCTGCTTACTCTAAAGATATACTTACCAGCAAGATGGAAAAAAATGTTTTTCACAATCTAAAAACCTGCTGATAATTTATACTAAGGGAAGCGAGGGAAAGGGAGAGACAGACAGAGATAACAGGATCTGAGTCCAGATCAGTTTGGGAAGAAATACTGGTGGCTAGTTCACTCTAAGTTGCAGCTCTAACATCTCTTGCTGTTCATTTCTTTGTTGTTTCTCTGGCATCGTGTGAACATCAGCAAAAACTGCATCAGAGGTCACCTTGTTCTGACTCCTTTTCTCAAGCTGTTATTGAACAGTAACTAAATGCTGCAAGGATATTCTGTTACCTTGCGGCAGCAGCTATTTGGATAAGAGCTATGAACTTTTTAACCTAGATCATATCATCCTGCTGACTTTTCCCAGTAAGTCGATTTAAATGGGATTTATTTCAATGTGGTTCCTCCCCAGAATTTACCTTAATTTGACTTCTCTAAAACTTATTCCAAGATAGGAAGGTAGAAACTGCTCCTACTTATTTTTCTTATTTATTTTAATTTTTATTAAGTCTAATATTATATATGTGTATATATGCATATATACACATATATACTATATATACATATATATATGTATATGCTATAGATAGATAGATAGATAGATAGATAGATAGATAGATAGATAGATAGATAGATAGATAGATAGATAGATAGATAGATAGATAGATAGATAGATAGATAGATAGATAGATAGATAGATAGATAGATAGATAGATAGATAGATGTTGGAGGACAGGTTTAGCTATTCTGGGAGTTTTGTTGCTTTGCCCACTCCCAGCTTAATCTACTTAAGTCAAAGTTCATTCTAATGAGACCTCTCTTCTATGTAAACACTGCTAGAGGGTGTGGCACTTACAGAAGTCACCTTGATTGAATAACTTCTGACTTATACATCTACTAAGACTTCTATGTTTCCTAGATTGGGCACAGCTCCTCTTTATACCCACTGCACCCAGCGTGGGACAGTTAGAATTTACCAGGAGACTACCACCCTGGCTACGTTGAGACTATAGGAAGACTGACTATAGGAAGGATCGTACTAGTCTGCTCTAAGCAGGCGAGTGTGACCCTTTCGGTATATGGAGAAAAAGATACTCAGAATCACCCTGGTGCAGATAATAATAAGAAGGACCTTGTGGGTACCATCTAGATTACATGAAGCTCATGAAGTTAAGATGTATTACTTTATATCAGCCCTCTCTCTCCAGTATTTTACATAAGAGATAATCTCCTTAGTCCTTGGCATAACCTTTGTTTATATTGTTTATACCTGCAATAGGGTGTGGCACTGCACTGTTTAGGGTTCTTAGTTGACGTGACCCTCCCGGTTGGATTACTTCAGTGTATATAAGGGGCTGACTTGAGGCCCCTTCACCTTTTTACCTTTTGCCTTTTGGGCCTTTTAGCTTTCGGCTTTTGGCTCCTCGGCCTCGGCTTTTGGCTTTTGGCTTTTCGCTCTTTGGCCTTTTGCTCCTTCTGGGTAGGACTCAGCTCGGGTGAGATCCTCTCTCTTTGGTGGGAGACTTAGGCTCTTTTGTATGGTCTAAATTCGGACCAGCGCTAAAGTTTGTTCATTATATTGGAGTGCTATGGAAGAGCTTTTGTACTATTAAAAGTCATTTTTGGAACTGCACGGACTCGTGAGTTTTCATCTGTTCTCCCGGCGTCCTCGGAGGTAGAAGACAACCTCTGTCCTGATTCTGTCGGGGACCCCGGCGGCGTTCCCCGACATATATACATATATATGTATATGCAATGCCATGAATTGAACCCAAGGCTTCACACATGCAAGGCCAATGCTCTACCTCCTCAATATATCCCCAGTCCAACAAGAATCCTTTGGGGGGGGGGAAAGGAGAGGGTATTAGGCCACACCTGCAGCACATAGGGCTTGTTCCTGGCTCTATGCTCAGGAATCTCTTGGAGGTGGTCAGGGGGCCAATACGGTGCCAGGGATCAAACATAGGTCAGCCACACTTAAGGCAAATGCCTTGACCCCATGCTGTCCTTCCATTGAATCCTACATATCTCTACTTAGAATGACAAAAAAGCCAATTCACACTATTGTGGTTTTTCTTGTTGAAAGATCAGTTGTCTAAAAAATTGTTTTAAAAAGAACAGATTCGAAATTTAAATCCATTAAAAAGGGCTATCTATTTACTATATAAATGAATGTCCCTGTTCTATGTACCTACAGGGTAAAGGGATGTGAAGTTAGTAAGCAGCTTAATTTTTCTCTGATTTGAACTTTTCATTGATATGTAAATAGGAAACATGTTGGTAACTCCCAAGTTCCCCACCTCCAGCCTGCCACCTTAAAGGCACACTTTAAAGTTTGGTGGGTTATAGTTTGGGTTTTTTGTATTCAGTATTGTTGAGTCTGTGGTTTGGGTGTACCGTTCCCCACATCACCAGCGTACCTACAGCCCCTCACCATTGCTTGCCCATTAATTCCTTTTCTCATCTTCTTCCTTTCCCTTGATTTCTTTCCTGCTCAGTCCTTCTCCCTAAATTCTGTGGTCAAGGGTGAAAAAGGAATCCCTTCTCCCGAATACTGCTTTCCCTCGCCCAGTTATTCTGTATACCACAAATAAATGAGATCATCCTGCTTATCTTTCTTTTTCTGGCTTACCTCACTCAACATAGGATATTCCAGTTCCAACCAGGTTGCAGCAAATTGTATGATCTCACCATTCCTTGCAGGTTCATAGTATTCCATTGAGTATGCACCACATCATAATCCATTCATCTGTCATTGAACACCTAGCTTGATTTCAAATCTTAGCTACTATACTAAGTGCTGCAATAAATAATGGTGTGTGTACATCCTTTTGAATGACTGTTTTTGTGTCCCATGAGTGGATATCCAAAAGTGGAATTGCTAGTCATATGACAACTTAATTCTACGTTTAATGAGAAGTCTTGCACTGTTTTCCTCTGGAATTGAATCTGATAACACTGATCCAACAGTGGATGAGAGTTCTTTTTCTTGTTTTTTTTTTTTTTTGCTTTTTGGGTCACACCCGGCAATGCTCAGGGGTTTCTCCTGGCTCTGCACTCAAAAATTACTCCTGGCAGTGCTCGGGGGACCATATGGGATGCCAGGGATCAAACCCGGGCCGGCATGGGCCGGCCATGTGCAAGGCAAACGCCCTACCCACTGGGCTATCGCTCTGGCCCCGAGAGTTCTTTTTTCACTATATCCCCACTAAAACAAATCATTCCCACTTTTTTGTTTGTTTTTGACCACACCTAGCAATGCTCAGGAGCTACTCCTGCTCTGCATTAAAAAAATTTTACTTGCTGTATTATCACTCCAGCCCCTCCCACTATTTTTGATATGTGCCATTCTCAGGGGGTGTAGTAATATCCCATTGTTGTCATTTTTTGTATTTCCTTAATGGTAAGTGACAATTAGCATTTTTGAAGGGGGACACACCTGGCAGTGCTCCGGGCTTACACACCTGGCAGTCCGGGGACCATATGGAATTGGTTGAACCAGGTTGGCGAATGCAAGGCAAGTGCCCTACTACTGTACTATTGCTCAGGCCTCCACAGATGAATATTTTTTCATGTGTCTGATGGCCATCCACATGTCTTTCTCTAAGAAGTACCTTTCCCTATTTTTGATAAGATTTTTTGGAATTGTTTTTTTTGCTAGTGTTGATCTTCATGAGTCCTTTACATATTCTGGACATCAACCCTTTATCTATGTGTTGAATGTAAATGTTGCTTTCCACTTTATTAGATATCTTTTCATTTTACCATTTCTTTTGCTGTGTAGAACCCCATTAAATAGTCCCTTTTATTTTTTTATTTTCTTGCTTTGCCTGCAAGTCTCTCTTAAGGTATAAGAAACTTTGTTAATTCAACTTTAATTGAATTGCAGACTTGCAGACATGGGGCAGAGCTGCTACTGGCTCTCCCTGTGACCAGCCGCTCACGAGGCGCCCGGGAGGTATGGTGGGTTCTAGCCCTGGCCCACCATCCCAGCAGAGCCTCGCAACAAGCCAGACGACCCCCCCACTCCACGAGGGCCTCCATTTTCCACATCCGGACTTCTCTCTCGTCAGACCTCCACCCAGCAGACCAGCCTATCAGAGCCCGGCTCATCGAGTTCCACCCTGCAGCAGTCTTTCTTAAATCCAGCCTCAGGTATGCCGGTCCAGAGACTTGCAGACATGGGGCAGAGCTGCTACTGGCTCTCCCTGTGACCAGCCGCTCATGAGGCGCCCGGGAGGGATGGTGGGTTCTAGCCCTGGCCCACCACCCCAGCAGAGCCTCGCAACAAGCCAGACGACCCCCTCTCCATGAGGGCCTCCATTTTCCACATCCGGACTTCTCTCCCGTCAGACCTCCACCCAGCAGACCAGCCTATCAGGCCGCTTGCGGCCGCACGGTTCATCAATAAATGCTGGACTTAGAGATGCCTACAAGAGTATGCTACCTACATGGCAGAGCCTGGCAAGCTACCCATGTTGTATTTGATATATATGCCAAATACCAGTAACAATTATAGACCTCATTCCTGAATGGATTGAGGCTCTTTATGTTCCTGGAGCAAGCAGATGCTTTGGGCTCTACTAGCATGAGACAGGACATATGGAGATGTTACTGGGGCCCGCTCGAAGCAAATCGATGATGAACGGGAAGACAGTGCTTTGCCAGTGGCATTATATCACTGAAGACCCCTTTGAGGTCCAAATCTTGAAGTATTTTGTCTGCATTTTTCTCGATGAAAATTATAGTTTTCAGTGAGATCTCAAAGTCTTTGATCCACTTTGAACTGACTTTTGTGTAAGGTGTGATATATAGATCCAACTTTTAATTTTTTATGAATGGTTATTCAGTTTCCCCAGCATCATTTGAAGAGACTCTCTTTATTCCATTTCATAGTCTCAGTTCCTTGATTGAAAATTAACTGAATATAAATATGGGTTTTGTCTTTGAGTATTCAATTCTGACCCACTGATCAGACAGTCTATCTTAATTCCAGTACCATTCGGTTTTGATCACTATAGTTTTATAGTACAGTTCCAAATTTATTACAGTAAAATAGAGCTGCATGTTCAGATACATGGTATACGGAGAGGTTTAGATAATGACCTAGAAAATAGCAATTTAGAGCCTGGAGGAATCTCATAGGGTTGAAAGAACATATATACATTTTTTTAAAAAACAATAGAAAAAGTCTATGTATGATACTGTAATCAAATATTGGAGGATACAGGATACTGTAATGATTTTTAAAATAGTGATTCAAAAAAGATAGAAATTTACATTTTTTCTGGTTAGTTCACAACTGATAAGTGGCTTTAATCTGAGTTTTCCAGACTCCAGCGCCCCCCCTAACCTCTTCAGTCTTCCTCTCAGGAATTCCTAGTTCACAGATGTGAACTAACCACCACAATTCTTTGGCAGGCTTTGCTTTGGAAAAAAGAAAAGAACTATGAAAACAAATAGCTCTCTTAAGAACTTGACCTAGGGACCAGAGCCGATAGCCCAGTGGGTAGGGCGTTTTTGCACGCAGCCGGCCTGTGCCAGCCCGGGTTTGATCCTGGGCATCCCATATGATCCCCTGAGCACCGCCAGGGAGTAATTTCTGAGTGCAGAGCCAGGAGAAACCCCTGAGCATTGCCGGGTATGACCCCCCCAAAAAAAAAGAACCTGACCTAGAATGTGGGTACATCATTTCACTTGTACTGACTGGCAAGAAGATAGTCATTTTCTCATGCATAATGGCTGAGAAATGCGAGCTCTGTCTATCTGGTTCACCAAATGCTCAGTTAAAACTAAGATACTTAAATTATACCAATAAGGGATGAACACATTTTAAGAAAATAATTTAGACTTTAAAATAGAAGAGTATGCTTTTAAAAAATTGTCGCACAGAGTTTTATTGAATATCTTTTTTTTTCTTCTTTTTATTTTTGGGTGATACTCGGCGATGCTCAGGGGTTACTCTTGGCTCTTCACTCAAGAATTACACCTGGCAGTGCTCTGGGGACCATGTGGGATGCTGGGGATTGAACCCAGGCTGGCCACGTGCAAGGCAAACACCCTACCTGTTGTGCTATCACTCTGAATATCAATTACCAATTACTGAATATCTTTAAAGACAAGAGTTGTCAATTTACACTAAAATAATGATGAAGCGAAGTGAACATCTGGTGAAGCGTGTGGTATTGGAACCTTGTATATGCAAACCCTATAATTAAGAGTATTATAAATCAAGGTGCTTAAAAAAGTTATGATAGGGCTGGAGATAGTAGAAAGGGGAAGACATGTCACTGACCCAGGTTCATATACATATATAAATCTTTTACATACTGGCATATGTAGGTATACACTTATAAAAAATATTTATCTAGGGAGGTGGAGATAGTTCACAGAGCTGGAGCACATTCTTGGCATGTGGGAGCCCTGGGTTTGATCCCCAACATAGCTTGATTTCCCAAGTACTGCACCAGGAGTAACTCCTGAACAGGTAGTTCCAAAAATAAACACACACACACACACACACACACACACACACACACACACACACGCACAATCTGCATTCTAGTTACTATTAACAACTGCAATGCCTATGCTTTCTCTTACGCTATGTACCAACCAGCTCCCAAGAAACAAACATACTCTTTTTTTTTTTTTTTTTTTTGCTTTTTTGGGTCACACCCGGCGATGCTCAGGGGTTACTCCTGGCTGCACTCAGGAATTACGACTGGCAGTGCTGGGAGACCACATGGGATGCCGGGAAAGAACCCGGGCCGGCACAGGCCAGCAGCGTGCAAGGCAAATGCCCTACCCACTGGGCTATCACTCCGCCCCAACACACATATTCTTAATGTTAATAAGACCCAGTACAATTAACAACAAACCTTTTTCCCTAGTCACAGCGCCTGTTGTCTCATATTGAGCATATGCTGCAATGAGCAATGATCATTCAGCCTGGTCTGTCTTTATTTTGTCTTCCAGCCGTAAGTTTTGAGTCATAATTTTACTAACAAAAATAAGTAATTTTTTCAGTAAATAAACATTTCAATAAATAAAAGTAAATATTTCTATGATAGTTGCAAACCTGGATGCCAAGAGACACCAGAAAGTGGGAAATGCTGAGTGAGGAAACATATGTCTTACAATGGTTCAAGCTAACTCTCAAAGAAACGCTGAAGAAATAGTGGAAAATACCTGAAATTAACTGTAACCTGAGGCATATCCTTGGTAGAACAACAGGAAAATCAAATATAAATCAAATATAAATCAAATATAAATGACAGCTGAAAGAAGGGTTAGAGGGTAACCGGTGTTAAAGCACTTACCTTGCATGTGGGTAATCATGGTTCGATCCCTGGACCTGTACATGGTCCCCAGAGCACTGCCAGGTGTGACCCCAGAGCACAGAACCAAAGGAAAGCCTGAAAACGTACGAATGTGGGACCAAAAAATAACCCCTCCCCCAAAAACGAATGGCTAGAGAAATTTGAAGATAACAAAGACTGTTAGAAAGACACTACGGTCCAATGGTGCAGTACTTTAATTAGTTCTCCCTTTTCCACAATTGTACTGTCTAGCTTATGTTAAAAAGGGAGTTGGGGGCTAGACCGAACAGTGGGTAAGGCACTTGCCTTCTGCTCACCCAAGCAGGGTGTGAGCCCAGGCACCAAATATGACCCCTGAGCACCACCAAGAGTGATCCCTAAGCACAGAGGCAGGAGTAAGTCCTGAGTGAGCACTGCCGGATGTGGCCCAAGAATAAATAAATGACACATTTTTTAAAGAGGGATGGGGTTATGTAGGTATGGTCAAATTCTAGCTAACATTACAATAGATCATTATATTATTCAAATTATCCCAAGGAATAGAAAAAGATGACTCATTCTCACAATTTATATTAAAATACTGGGTCGAAGAGATAGTACAGCAGGTAAGGCACTTGTTTTGTATGCAACAGCCAGCACAGATTTGATCCCTGGAATCTCCCCATATGGTCCCCCAGAGCCCTGACACAAGTAACACTGAGCACAGTGTTGAGTGAGCCCTCAGCACTACTGCATGTGGCCGAAAAGAAAAGAAAAGCAAATTTAAAAAGCACTGCAGGGAAGGAGAGATAATTCAGCTGGTGAGGCGCTTGCCTTGCATGCAGCCAAGCCAAGCTACCCCAGCACCAACCACATAGAGTTCCCAGAGCACTACCAGGATTGTTCCCTGAGCACAAAGCAAGAAGTAAGAACTGAGCACCACAGCACCATTATAATTATATATGTGTGTGTGTATATATATATATATATGTATACATATATACACAAATATGTATATAGTAGCCTATATCTATTTAATTAAAATTTTTATTTAAATTTTTCATAATTTGGGGGCTGGAGCTATAGAACAGCAGGGAGAGCATTTGCCTTGCAGGCGACTGACCCAAGTTCGATCCCCGGCATCCCACATGGTCCCCCGAACACTGCCAGGAGTAATTCCTGAGTGAGGAGCCAGGAGTAACCCCTGAGCGCCGCGGGTGTGACCCAAAAAGCAAATATATAAATAAATAAAAAATAAAAAAAAATAATAAAATAAAATTTTCATAATTAAAAAAATTCAAATTAAAAGAACTAGGACTACAATGAACACAGGCGGCATCTTCTCAAACCAGTGCTTTTGGTTCTCTGGAAAACACATAAGAGAAGAATTGATGGATTATACGGTACGCTTACTTTTTATATATTTTATGTATGTATTTATTTACTTATTTATTTTTTGCTTTTGGTGTCACACCCAGCAATGCTCAGGGGTTACTCCTGGCTCTTCGCTCAGGAATTACTCCTGGTGGTGCTCGGGGGACCATATGGGATGTTGGGGATCCAACCTGGGTCAGTCACATGCAAGGCAAATGCCCTCCCGCTGTACTATCGCTCTGGTCCCTATTTTTAACATATTGAGGCATCTCCATACTATTTTCCATAGCGTTTAGACCAATTTACATTCCCTCCAACTGGGGCCTGAGAGACAGTACAGTGAGTAGGGTGCTGGCCTTGCACACGGCTGACCTGGGTTCGATTTGCTCTCCAGATGAGCAGTGCCACGAATAATTCCTAACGGCATAACCAGGACTAAGCCCTGAATATCACCAGGTGTAAACCAAAAACAAACAAAAAAAGACATTTCCATCATCTGTGTATTATGGACTTTTTCTCTCCACTGTCACCAGCACTTGTTTCTGGTCTTTTTTGATATTAAAAAAACTCACTCCGATAGATATGAAATGCTATCTCATTGTTATTTACATTTACACTTCCCTCATCGAAGAAATAGCTAAAAAGGACAAAGAACCTCCGGCTCCCGGGCACATCTCTTCAACACCACCGTTTCTCCCTGCATTAGTATACGCCTCAGAGACCTGGGCCCTATGAAAGCAGGATGAGAATGCTATTCAGGTCTCCCAGAGAGGAATCAAAAGAGCTATCCTTGGAATATCACGCCTCACTCAAGTGAGAGAAAGAATCCGGAGTTCCGACCTCCGACAACATTCCAGAGTCAGGCAAGGCATCAAAAATCAGATGGGCTGGACATGTAATGCGATTTGGAGATGACCGCTGGACTAGAGCCATTATTGACTGGATCCCACGGTACATCAAAAGATCACGTGGCCCACCTACAAGATGGTCAGACTTCTTTGTCAAGACCCTTAATGAACGGTTTGAGGCTCTTCAGATTCCTGAAGCAACCAGATACCATTGGACTACACTGGCATGTGATAGGGTCAAATGAAAATGTTACTGGTGCCCACTCGAGTAAATCGATGAATAACGGGATGTCAAATGATGAAGTGATCAAGTGATCATAATAAGTGTTATAGTCACTGGGTGTGACCCAAAAAGCAAAAAAAAAAACGGGGGGCTGGAGCAATAGCACAGCGGGTAGGGTGTTGGCCTTGCACACAGCCGACCCGGGTTCGATCCCCAGCATCCCATATGGTCCCCCCAAGCACTGCCAGGAGTAATCCCTGAGTGAAGAGCCAGGAGTAACTCCTGAGCATTGCTGGGTGTGAGCCAAAAAGCAAAAATAATAATAATAATAAGTGTTATAATTATTTCTAAAAAATTTAGGAATCCACATTACAACTTATGATGTTCTTTCTCTGTCTTATTCTTTCCTCTCTCTCTCTCTTGCTCTCTTTGTCTCTCTCACTCCTTTGATTTTTCTAAATAAAACTATTTTCCTTAAAAAAAAAACTTTAGGAATGGCCAGAGCAATAGTATAGTAGGTAGGATGCTCGACTTCCACACAGCCAACCCATGTGCACTCCCAGGCACCCAATATGGTCTCCCAAGCTCTGCCAGGAGTGATCTGAGTACTGCCAAAACAAAACAAAACAAAAATTCAGGAGGACATAGCAAAACAGGACAGAGAAAGCAAGTAGAAAAATACTCATTACTATTTACAAACATGACTGAGAAATAACTAGAAAATCTAAGTAATCAACTGGAAATTATCAGAATTAGGTTTAGTAAAACAAAGGGATGAAAATAGATACACAAAATTGAATAAACATCACTGTATCACTGTCTTCCCATTCATCATCAATTGGCTTGAGCGGGCACCAGTAACATCTCCATATGTCCTATCTCATGCTAGTAGAGCCCAAGGGCACCTGCTTGCTCCAGGAACATAAAGAGCCTCAAGCCATTCCATGAGCTCATGGGAATGAAGTCTAATTATTACTGGTATTTGACATGTCAAATACGACACGGGTAGCTTGCCAGGCTCTGCTGTGCGGGTAGCATACTCTTGAATAAACATATGACTATAAAGTATTTGTTGGTTTATGATTACAGTTCTGTTTTCAAACAATGGGTCTTACAAATAGTAAGTGCATATGTGAGAATCTTTGACTTCCCCCTCTCCCAGAATTAAATGGAGAAAGCCATGTTCTGGCAAACCTGTTCCTGGGGGTGGGAAGAATGGGGGAGGACAAAAAGCTATGACAGTCTGCCAGTTCCCATGTATAAATATTTCTATCCGGATCACAATGTCACTGAACACAGCACTAGAAAGAGATGCATTAACTGGCATCCAAAAGGAGTCAGGTTGACATTACCATGCAGATTAATTTTTTATTTTCTTTATATGGTTTTATATATGTATGCATATATGTATGCATGTATCAAGACACAAATTCATTTTCCTGTAAGCAAGGATAGCCTAAGAACATCCTCAATATGCTTCAATAACAAAATCTGAGAGGATGGTATCTACAGATACTTTTATTTTGCTTCTTGGGTCACACCAAGCAATGCTCAGGGGTTACTCCTAGCTCGTCACTAAGGAATTACTGCTGGCAGTGCTTGTAGAACCATATGGGATGCTGAGGATCGAACTTGGGTTGGCCACGTGCAAGTCAAACACCCTCCCCTGCTGTGCTATCACTCGTCCCATTTTTTGCACTAAAAATACACAAAGACATCTCTAGTTTTCAAATGTACCTCACATTTGAAGTTAATCACCAGAAATACGGGCTACCTGCCTCCATAGTGTGGTTAAGAGCTGTCATTATTTCTCTATCTTGTTTCAAATAATGATGCTAAGTAAGTCCTAATTCATACTGACCAATAAACAATGTAGGTATACATGAGAGACTGTCATTTTATAAAATAGAAACGAACTTATCTCTGTTTACCCCTTTTATGGTTAAAATACTACTACCAAATAGTAAAGCCCTTTTCACGTACATTCTAAGAAATACACGTAAGAGGGCTACCAAGTTACATCACACAAAGGAATATTACGCAGCTGTCAGGAAAAAAAAAGTTATGAAATTTGCCTATAAATGGATGGATCATGCTGAGTGAAATTAGTCAGAGGGAAAAGGAAAGACACAGAATGACTGCATTGATTTGCGGGATATAAAAAGAATACTATGATACCAATATTCAAGGTCAGGCAAAACATGGATCAGGAGGTCTTATCAATAGGTGGAACCTACCACAAGTGTGTGGGAGTCAGAGGTTAGGCAAGTCAGAGCAGGGAACAGTGTGCTAATAATTGTTGAAAATAATAATACAAGTCTAGAACTGAGCATTGAATATAGCCAAGGGGATATATATATGATAACCTCTAACTGTATGTATTGCAAGCCACAATGTGGTGGGGGGGGAGGAATCAGGGGACACTGGTGGTGAGAAATGGACACTACTGGAGGGATGGGTGCTGGAACGCTGTATGACTGAAATCCAAACATGAACATCTTTGTAATTGTATATCTACAGTGGTGTAATTTAAAAATTTTTTAAATAAATAAAATAAAAAAGAGGGCTACCAAGTGCTTATGTGCCTAAAGACAAATCATACTGCTTGATTTTTAAAATATGTTTTTCTCTAATTTTATGAAGTAAGAAAATGAGGAACAGGACAGCATATCTTTTGCCAAATTCTCATTGTACTGATTAATATTACATTAGATGCTTCTTGTTTGTGGTTTTTCATGAGGAGGATTGAGGATCACTGATTTAGTCCCCTTCATAGATGACTAATTTTATTTATTTATATTTTGGTTTTGGGGCCATGCCCAACTGAGCTCAGAGCTTACTCCTGGCTCTGTGCTCAGGGCATACACCTGAACATATGGGATATCTTATGGAAGGAAGGGAGGGAGGGAGGGAGGGGAGGGAGGGAGGGAGGAAGGAAGGAAGGAAGGAAGGAAGGAAGGAAGGAAGGAAGGAAGGAAGGAAGGAAGGGAGGAAGGAGGGAGGGAGGGAGGGAGGGAGGGAGGGAAGGAGGGAGGAAGAAAAAGAGGGAGGGAGGGAGGGAGGGAGGGAAAAAGAAAGAGAGAAAGAAATAAAAGAGAGGAAGGAAGAAAGGAAGGAAGGAAGGAAGGAAGGAAGGAAGGAAGGAAGGAAGGAAGGAAGGAAGGGAAGGGAAGGAAAGGAAGGAAGGAAGGAAGGAAGGAAGGAAGGAAGGAAAGGAAGGAAGGAAGGAAGGAAGGAAGGAAGGGAAGGAAGGAAGGAAGGGAAGGAAAGAAGGAAAGAAAGAAAGAAAGAAAGAAAGAAAGAAAGAAAGAAAGAAAGAAAAAGAAAGAAAGAAAGAAAGAAAGAAAAAGAAAGAAAGAAAGAAAGAAAGAAAGAAAGAAAGAAAGAAAGAAAGAAAGAAAGAAAGAAAGAAGGAAAGAAAAAAGACATCAACCTTACACAAAGTTTGATGGAGTAGGGAACAGAAATAACAAAGACTGAGAGAGAGAGAGAGAGAGAGAGAGAGAGAGAGAGAGAGAGAGAGCAACCACTCTTTTTAGGATTAAAAGAGAAGACTGAGACAAAATAAAAGAATTAAAAATAAAAAGTGATCTAAGGCACAAGCACCTTGGAACTCTCCCCAGTCACCCTTTTCAGCGCACTAAGCTAACACCCGGGCAGCTAGAACTCTTGCTGGGCTCCCATGGGCACATGTTGTAAGGAAAAAGAGGTTTCAGGAATCTGCAGACTGCAGGGACGAAAGTGTATCTCAAGGGAAGGGCACTCTAAACTGAAGAAATGGCACAAGAGAGAGAGAACAGCTCTTGCCTTGCACACAGCTGACAAGGATTCTATCCCCAGCACCCCATATGTCTCAAGAGCCCCCCAGGAGTGATCCTGAATGCAGAGCCAAGAGTAAGCTGTGAAGATAGCAGTGATAAGAGAACCAAAGGCAGTATTAGGGGCGCTAAAAATAGAGCCCGTTAGAGTGGTTCCCGCTAACCCCCCACAAACATCTTTTTTAAATTTAAGAAAAGAAAACCTAAGATCTATGATGCTCTTTGGTCTCTATCTGGTGCCCCGTTCCCCATTTCCTAAAGGAAATCAGAAATGGGTTTGCTGGGATAGAAATGAAGGGATTCCTATTAAATCCCAGGTAAGATGGAGGCTTGTTACATCACAGCAGATAAAACCAGGTTGACTTAGCAAAAAGAATAACACTTCAGGAAAGTTCAAAAATCAACAACCATAGACTGTCACTATCAAAGTTTCCTGATGAGAATAATGCTGAAGTCTTCGGAAAGATTCATTTGAACAATTATTCTATAAGCAAAAATAAATGTATAAATCCCTCAAAGTATTCCTGTACAATTTAGCATAACTTATCATCATTTAACACATTAACAAGAGAAAACTAAAACATAAAATACTAATCTAGGTTGAATAACAAAGTATAATTTATAAATTAATAGCACAGTAAAATAAAAGACAATACTGTTATGTGCTTCCAAATAATTTTAGTGGGCAAAAGTAGGTCCAGAGAATTTTAAATCCCTCCTTTTGCCATCCAATCATTGTTTGCCAATTTAAAAATGTTACAGTTGCTCAGGATGAGAAAGCATTCAGCTAAACATAATCCCAGGCTCTATTTATATTTATACTCTCCAGGTGGAGGCAGGATGGAAGGACGTTTCATTTTCCTCAAACCCCTCAATTTAATCCTCTGTTTTCAGGTCATCTCATCTCCCAATGGCTCTATTTTTTTAGCACCCCCTAATACTCTCTTTGGCTCTCTTATCACTACTATCATCATTTCCTGAGACAGGACAAAATTTCCTGAAACAGGAGGAATAAACATAAATGTGCTGCTACACAGGTGAATTATTATAATGCTACCAGAGGACTGTGGAATTTCATAGTCTTGAAAACCATATTTTTCACATACTCATATATGTATACTCATACATATGTACATTCTGAGTAAGCAGATTTGCGATGTTTCCCTAGAAAAACAACTGCAATGTAAACGTAAATCAAATATAAATTAAATTTATTCTGAACTAAAATACTGTTTCCTCTGATAGTACTACAGAGGATCATTTAAGATCACCTTTTACCATTTAGGACAAGTACTCTCACCTGCTTGCCATTCTTCTTTCTTTTTTTCACCCGTTTTCACTTGGCTTTCATTGATTCAGCAATTCAACAACTAAGCCTTTGAGGTCTCCCATGTGGTTCAGTAGGATGCTAAGCATTGGGACCCACATTCAGGAGCAAATTGTTCAATGGGACAGGAAGATCAAAAACCAAGTAACATAATGAAGTTAACCTAAAGAAGCATGTTCAGGAGACAGGACTGACAATTGAGAAAGTGATTAGTTCACAGAGGTTAGAGGCAAGAAATGGGAAACCACTGTGAAAGAAGCCAGGATCATGACTTCAATAGCTTATGAG